>JASVEL010005595.1:0-149550 GCA_032618575.1 Nicotiana noctiflora
CTTCTGTGCGTTTTTGCACAGGTCCAGGTTACGATCAGGAGCAGCAGCAGTAAATCTTTTGCGTGGGAGTTTATCATATTTGAGACTGTGGTAGCTTGCAGACGTCCGCAGGCCCGGCGTCTCTCTCTTTACTTATGTTACTAGCCGTAGTCTCTTTGTTCCGAGACAAATAGAATTATGTTATATTTCTTTCAGACTTTTATGTGTAGTATTCAATAGTAGTTCGTGAGTTGGTGACTCCACGTCTTGGGTAGAGGATTTCAGTATGATTTTTCCTTGAAACTGGTTATTTTTATTTCGATAAAGTCTTCCGCACTTATTTATTCAAAGTTATAGTTTTGTTGATAAATTAATTATGAAACATTATTAAAAACATGATAGTATGAATACAGTGGCTTGCCTAGCTACCCCGAGTAGGCGCCATCACGATCCCGATGTTGGGAGGAAAATCCGGGTCGTGACATAAAGTTTGTAAGAAATTATAACCACATGGAGTGGTAAAATTGTTATGCCTTGCCCTGATCAAATTCATGTATGATTGTGGGCAAAGAAGTGAAAACTTGTCCCATTAAATTTGCTTCATTCTCATTCCCTTAAAAGAAGATGGTATGTAATAAGTCTGAAAGAAGACAAAAATATTACCGTGAAGGTATCAATGGATCGTAGACGTAGCAATAGACAAAATTATATTTGCCATCATCATGGTAATGAGAATAATAAGGATTCTCAAAATAGTCTTTCACTATTTGAAATAGGGGTGGGCATATATCGGGTCAAACCGATAACCCGAACCATTAATTCTTTATTGGGTTATCGGTATTGGGTTATCGGGTTAACGGTTCGGTAACGGGGTAAACAATTTTTTTTATTGGGTTATCGGTTCGGTCTCGGTTTGTATTTTTGTTATCGGGTAAAAACCGATAACCCAATAAGAATATAGTAATTTACTAATCTACCCTTATATACTAGGGTTCCCTTTTATTTTACTAGTTTCCTATTTCCTTTCCAGTTCCCTCATTCCCTGTTCCCTCGCCGCTTCCAGTCTTCCGTCTTTAGTCTTTACAATTTACTCTTTAGTTAGTTCACTCCAAGAACCAGTCGGCGTAGCCCCCAACTTTAGAGTTCAGTCCCTCTTTTCGTTTTCCCAATCTCCCGCAGCGGCGCAGCCCCCCCTCCTCCCCCCCCAACTTCAGTCTTCAGTCTTCAGTTGGCGTATCCCCCAACTCCAAGTCCCAATCTCACCAGTCACCAGTCACCACACAGGCATACCTTATCCTGTCGACTGTCGAGTCTTCGTCTCTGTATTTCCGTACTACACCAGCACACCTTATCCGGTGTAACGCAGAGTCCACTTCAGTCTTCAGTCTTCAGTCGGCGCATCCCCCAACTCCAAGTTCAATCGCATCCTGTAAGTTTGGCTGAAGATTTTTGTTTGCTTCTTGTTAATTGTTGTGTTTGCTCAAGATTTTTGCCTCTGTTTGCTTCTATTTTTGTTTTCTATTAGAGGAGTAGCAATTTTCTTATATTCATTTTAATTAATTGAGTTAACATAAGTGATTTTGTTATATTGACTCAAATTAGTAGTTAGCAGTTGAAAGATGGAAGTTTCTCTCTTTTGTTTCACGTGGAATGGGTTTATCTTTTCATGAATTTTGACTCATGTTTTCGGTATAATATTTCAGTTTAATTGTAGTTTTATCTTATCGGGTAAACCGATAACCGAACCGATAAGGATCAATAACCGATAAGTCGATAACCGATAACTAATATCTTATCGGTTTGGTTATCGGGTTATGATATTTGTAAACCGATAACCGATAGGCAAAACCGATAATTTCCAAAACCGAACCGAACCGACCGATGCCCACCCCTAATTTGAAAGTAATGTTTGTCATCGATTTGATATGAGATTATGTAAAGTACAGATACATGATTATGGCCCATCCATAATTTGAATGTAACAACATGTGATTTATGAATACATATTCATTCTTCAAAAAATATGAACGTGCAAGTGATGGTGAAAACACCGCACTCACCTCTAGAAGGAGGTTTAAGATGATAGGAGGTTTGAGATGATATAAAAAAATAATATCATTATTATGGCATGAATGGTCATTGGTCACGTACCTATTATACGCCAAAATATTTTGGAAATGTTATTACTAAAGGACAACAACAAGGCAAGAAACATATCATGCATAAAATTTTGACCATGACCATAATGGTATAACTTTCTCCTTCAAAGAGATATATGACCATATGGATATTGATTAATATGTGATGATACAAAATTAATTGAGAGCTCTGGAAGAGCCATTGTCATTATTCTGGAGAAATAAAATTAATTATCAATAAGATATTGTGTTGCAGTAAGTAAGGGTGTAATGTGGGCCAAGCCCAGTCGTGACCGCACCGGGACCGTGAGCCCACGGGCCAAACGGACTGGTCCAAACGGTCCCAAAAGCCCACTGTGGGCCAGTCCTCTATGGTGAGACCACGAGCCCGGGACCGGCTGACGGGCCTGGCCGGTTCAAACGGGTCTAACGGTCCCAACGTCTATTTTTCAAAAAAAAAAAACATATATATACTTAACATACATACATATATATATATATATATATATATATATATATATATATATATATATATATATATATATATATATATATATATATATATATATATATATATATATATATATATGCTGGTCGAAAAAGAGATGTGTTGGTCCCTTTCGTTAGCAACCAAACCACCAATAGTATTACTTACATGCAAGTGCATAGTAGATTATGAAAGTTTTGTGTTTGATAATATACATTACAATTCAAGAGGTCTAAATATTTGAGAAAGAACAAACAACCTCGAGAAAACATCAAGGTGTATTGATAGTGTTATGACCAATGAATATATCGCAAAAAGAAAATTTGGCGAAAGAGTGTCACCTCCGGCATCACCAACTGGAGGTTTTAGCAATACAACTTTATATATATTACTCATTATTTTTCAATTCAAACAATATTTATAGTCCAAAAAAATGACAAAAAAGGTAATTGCGTTTGTAGGAAAATAGAAATGCCACATCATCTTGTATTGTCGTTCTTTAAGCAACAAAAAATCGTAATTTTACATAGGAGTACATCTTACTCTTTTGGGGGTTATAATATTTTTAATTATTTAAATTATCCAAACAATATACATGAAATAAAATATGATTTACTAATATTTTGTATAACCGCACAAAGTGCGGATAGTTTCACTAGTATATAAAATGATAGTGGCACATCTCATAAGCCATGAAAGTACCTTATCTTTTTTTTTTTTTTTTGGCTTTTTTCTCTTATTTGATGAGTACCAGATCTGGAGAAAATTTAATACTTCCTATTTATGTCATTCCTTATTATCATTATTATCATCTACGATAATAGAGGCAGAGGAAAAGTGACAGTTACAAAACTGAAATCACCCGTTTCAAAGTCAGCCTTTTATTCATTTAATTCACCTTTTATTGCTAATTTCAATGGGGATTCATTACGTATAATAATTCAAGAATGTTTTACCTTATAAAAAGGTCAAACTCTTCTGTTAGTTGATAATAGGTGAATTTTACTATATCTATGCCCTAAATAATCACATTCTTAAGTTGTTTTAATAATATATATGATGACAAAATACTCTTATTAGTGTTTTTCATGAATTGTAGGTACAAAATGGTTAAGGAAGGCTAGGGAGCAATTTTGGAGTCAAAAGTAGAAGAAAAAGGCCATATATGCAAAATTCCATGAAAGCTACGCCTACACAGCCCTGAAGAATCAGAAATACTGTTTGGCCGCGGTTCTACCACGATCGCGGAAGAACCGCGGTGGATGTGGGCTGCTGAAGTTTTGAGATTCAGAGGGGTGATTTGGCTGTGGTTCTACCGCGTCCGCGGCAGAGTCGCGGCGGAAGGCGTAAAATTGAGGGACCAAAGTGTAAAAATGAGGTTTTTAAGACCTAAACCCTATATAAGACCTTAGGATTCGCCCAAAGGAGGCAAGCAATATATTTTTGATTACTTTTGCAAGGAAACCTAGTGTGAGAGAATTCTCCAAACATCTTTCTTATTTTTCCTTTTAATTTTCATTATGAATTCTATTCTAGCTTTTGTTTTCATAGTTATGAGTAGCTAAATTCCTATCTAAGATTTTGATGGAACCTATTGGTTGATGAACTTCTGATTTATGTAAAATACAAATTGTTAGTTAATCTCTATTTGTTCAACTTCGTTCTTATTGTAGTTAATTGACAGTATCCTCAATTAGTTGTGCCTATTTAGTATGCATAAATTGGAAAAGAATGCATATTTAGGTTATTATTGAACAACATCACTCCTAGATTATTAGAAGAATCTATAATTGCGGGCTTA
Source organism: Nicotiana noctiflora (assembly GCA_032618575.1). Classification (NCBI taxonomy): domain Eukaryota; kingdom Viridiplantae; phylum Streptophyta; class Magnoliopsida; order Solanales; family Solanaceae; genus Nicotiana; species Nicotiana noctiflora. Next base: position 4,406 of record JASVEL010005595.1, read on the forward strand.
AAGGTGGGACTAGGAATAACAAAGCATTTGGTGTAATCTAAAGTGAATTGTGACAATTAAAGCAAGCTAGTGTAACTCAGAAGAGTGCAATAGTAAATTACTGTGATTACTCTGGAGAGATTTACGGTAGGATTATTGTTCATGATTGATAGAGAGATATTGTTAAATTTGTATGAGCATAAACAGAAGGGATTCCATCAATAGGAGAAATCATTACCTTAGTCTTTCGCATTATTGTTTACAACATATATAGTTATTTTCCAGTTATTTAGTTTTTTGTAAAAGTAGTTGTTAAGAAGCACTCAAAAAGGGATATTTGAATATTTGGGAAGCTGATTCGGAAGATTATTGGTTTTGAACATAATAGTTGATAGGTTAACTCTCTGAGGATTCGATCCGTGTGAAATACTTGGGTTATATTTGCTGCGACCGTATTGTCCTTTTTATAATGCACAGTTGGGCGTGATCATTAATCTTATATTTGTTTGCTAATTTTATAGGAAGAGAAGCATGATATTAGTCAACTCAATTGTTTATGAGTTTTTAGCATTTTAATATGCTTTCGTACAACTTTTATTGATGTTGTTTTATTATTCTGTTATTAAGCTGCTTTTATTCATATGCATTGAACTTCAGGGTCATGGTGCTTAATTGATTGGATTAATATTTTTGGGTCTGTAAATGTGTGAGTTCTTTACGAGTTCGGTGAGTTTACTAACATGAAAAATGTTAGTATTTAGATTCATAAGTAATGTCTGTTAAGATCTCTTCATTATTGTTTCTTCTTCTATACGTTTGATTCTTGTAGGGTGGACAACAACAGAGATGGAAAGATCACGAAATACAGATTTCAAAATGTAAGATTATCATATTATATTTATCTAACATCCATTAGCTTGATCAATATCGTTGGAGTCTTTTTTTTTCCTTTCTTTGTTGGTAGATACACACACACACACACACACACACACACACACACACACACACACACACACACATATATATATATATATATATATATATATATATATATATATATATATATATATATATATATATATATATATATATATAATAATGTATTAAACGATATGTATGAAAAAATAAATTAATGTATGAAGGTACCATCAAAGAATGTTCACCTAATTCAGAAGAAAGACTTCATTTTTGGCTTAGAGGGGCAAACTTAGCAAGAAAAATAACTTTTTCATTTGCAAATGAGGAGATTGTAGAAATTTGAGCTTTTGTATTCTTTCAGCAAAAGTTTTTTTCCGGCATAATTTCTACTTTTGGCATATTTAATGAACGGGTACAGTTGTTACTTCTTGATTTTCCTTTATAGCATGCATTTTGAAATTTATGAGAGTGTTAAATTAGGTAAGTTTATAAACTTTTGAATGTTCTCTTAAAGTTAGAGGAAAAAGGACTGACTTAATACGGTGAAATGTTGAGCTTTTCATGCAATCAGTACCAAACACATGTTAGCAGCTTCTTTTTATATTTAGTATTCTTAAAATTATATATATATATATATATATATATATATATATATATATTTTTTTTTTTTTTTTTTTTTTTTATTTATAGTATAAACTTCTTGGTAGTTGATAGGGAGGATTTTAGTAAGGGCTTATCTAGTACAAATTCCAATTAATTACATTAGTAAGAAAATATTATCGTCGAAGAATATACAAAAGATAAGATTGTTTAAAGAGTACTATTTCCCTAATGATATATTAAATGCATAGAATTCTATTTGGAGTGAATGTCTTTCTCCTATAAATAGAGGGGTCTTACCCCGTTGTAAATCATCCCAAAATTCAATAAGAATTCTCTTTCTCTTTCTCTGCAATATTGTTCTTCTTCTTTTATTGCTTTATAACACGTTATCAGCACGAGACTCTACCGTCTCAAGAAGCTCTTTGAGAAGATTAAGGTAATTTTTCTTCTTTTTTTAATTATGACTGACATTATGAAAAGAAAGTTCGTTGCCCTTGAAATTTTGGGCAAGAACTATATGACATGGGTGTTGGATGCTGAAATCCACTTATATCACTACAATAAATTTGATTATCATTGACCAATTATTTTGTCACTTAAACTTCATATTTTGTCATAAAAACCATTTTATGACGAAAAAGACTTCGTCAATAGTTCGTCCCTGAAAGAGGGTCACTAAAAGTATACAAAGACAACTTATTGTTTCGTCGCTAAATAGAACTACATTAACAACGAACATTTTTTCGTCCCCAAATGAATAGTATCAGTGACAAGCTAGTTTGTCAGAGAAGGTAACATAAAAATTGTAGCTAATTGTTTATTTTCATCACTAAAAAGTTATTAATACCGACAAAACAATTTATGACTAATTATTTAGCTTAATTAGTGACAAATTCAATTGTCTCTAAAATTGTGCATATTTCATAGTAGTCCAAAAGTAATTTTGTCACTAAAGATCACCTTTTATATAAAAAAAATATTTCGTCCCTAAATGAATGAATTAGTTACAATTTTTCTTTTGTAAAAGTAGTTTATAATTTTGTAGTTAAAAATTAATGTTGTCTAAAACTTTATTTTTATCAACTAAATAAAATTATCGCTAAATTTTTTTATGATTAGTGACAATTATACTTGTCATAAATAGAACATTACTTTGTGATCGATAAAAGCGATTCTCAGACATATTATTTTTGTCATTAAATGCATTTAATTTGGGACAAACTAATATAAATGGGATTGTCCTTAAAAGTATAATATAGTCGTTGCTGAAAAATAAGGTTTTAGAGGTATACATTTTGTCGATAGTTACAACATTTGATGTCATTTAAATTAGTGGTGGTTTTATTTATAATTAGTAAACTAGTTTTCCATAATTGATAATTTTTTTTTTTACAAATTGGAAATAACAAATAAAATACGCATGGTAACAATAAAAAATTCCATCCATGCTCATATAATTCTAAACAACTAATTTTATATTGAGATAATATCCCATTACAAACTCCATAAACAAAAATACATAAATAAAGTAAAATCTATCCAACATGAAAAGTCTAATCGGAATATAAGAATAATTCTAATGTATCCACTTATCTAATAAATTTAATCTTGAATAACCTCCACGTTCATGTACCTGTAAAAAAAAAAGTTACATTTTAGTCGCACATTTTTATATCATGATTTAGAGGGGGGAAAATTAAACTTTAATCAAATTATGTATTAATTAGTGAAGCAAACAATAGAATAAGAAAGAAGTACCGGTGAATAAAAATACTTACTCGATTTAACACAACTGATATTCTAAGTTCGTCTTTGGCTGCAAATAACCACGACAATTAAGAGTAAGAAATATCAAATTTTGAGTACTTAACCCCTCAAAAATTAAAGAAACATAAACAAAATATATTTAAATATTCTTCATAAAATTAAAAAAGAAACAACTATTACATAAACACAGTGAAATCCGGTATGAGATCTGCACCGAAGCAAAAGAGATACGAGAAATGGCATTGGGTCTTAAAACGAAACATCATTACAACTTTAGTCTCTTAAATTTGTTAAGTTAAAAAGAAAATCAAACACTTTAGATTGTATGTTTAGGAGAGAGGGAAAAAAATGATATAGCATGATAGCAATAGGTAGATCTTACTGGGGTAAGAATTAGATGTGGATGAAGATCATACAAAGAGATAGGAGGAAACGTGGGGGAGATGAAGGGGTGGAGCCGTGGAGGCCGCAGTATACAAATTAATAGGAGGGATTGGGGAAACATAAAGATAATGAGGCAAACTTACAAATTAAAAGGAGGGATTTGGGAAAATATAAACAAAAGGAGGCAAACTTACCGCCACTTTTTTTGTTCAACTTTGAAAAGTACTATGAAAACCAAAGATGTTGGGTTTGGGGTAATTAAATATTTTTTCAGTAACAAAAATATTTTTATTAACCTTAGAAAATATATTGTTGGCAATTTATTTACACTTTAACATTATTATATATTATCAAATGATACCACAAGATTAAAGCGTTTGCTAACAAGGATACTAGTGATTAAAAAATTTATTCTGCATATTATAAAGATATAATTTAATTTATTATGAAGTAATTTTAATTAAAAAATTAAACTTTCTCACTCTTTTTTAATTTGAATTGAAAATAATTAAATATCTATATATTTTTTAGAAAATTATTATAAAAAGGAAAAAAATATATAAATAAATAACTTTAATGTAGAGATATATAAAATGATAAGACTCGAGGTTCGGACCAAACCCGATCACCCATTCACCTACGAGCTCAAATATGCAATTAGTTTGGAAAATATAAATATAAGACTTATAATTATAATTATAATGATAAAAGTCGTACATATACACATAAGTATAATAATAGTAATAAATAAATAGTCATAAAGGAAGAACACTTAAAAAAAATTCAAGCGACACCGTGTGTGTCTATATATATATATATATATATATATATATATATTAATTAAATTTATCATGTGGAAAATTTTAGTTAATAAATAGAACTCGTAATTTAATAATAAAAAATATAAAAATATAAATACACTATTAGGATATTATACATAAGATAAGTATATTATATATATACACAAATGAAGAATTATTAAAAATATTGATAGATTTTTCAGAGTAAGTAAATATATATCTATATTATATTAAAAGAAAAGTAGTATCAAAATATTAAGTCAATTGACAAGTTAATAAAAAGTTATATTAGTAAATGTATATGCAGTGCTAAGTACTTTCTAATTAAATAATTACAAAGAATAAATAAGGAACATACAATTTATTTGATGACTATATAATGTATATCCTTTGATTTTCTATAGATTTTGTTATATTTATGTGCACTATGTTACATAATTAAATAACAACTAATATTTATTAAAATAATATTTTATTATTAGATCATAATTTTATAAGATTATCTATCAAATTATCCGCACATCGTGTGAATGCTAACACTAACAATGATTAAAGTGGTACATTCAAGGAGGGATGAAATTGTTTCAAAAATTCTGCAAAGTAAAAATGAATTAAATTTTTAGTGACGAAACAATTTTCAGTGGTAGCTAATTGTTTCGTAGATTAAATAGAGATGATTGTCACTAATCGTTTATGCTTTAGTGACAAAAACTAAAGTCACTAAAATTATAAAATTTTATGGCTAAATTTTACACTATTTAACTACAAATTTTAGTTTGTCGCCATTTTAATTGCATATTTTTAGTGACAAAACTTATTCGTATCCAAAATATAATTAGTTTTAAGACAAATACTTATTTGTCACAAATTGTCTAGAATATTAGTGACAAAACTAATTTGACACCAAACCTTTAATTTGTGGCTAATATTACTCAATATTTGGCGCCAATCCATTTATTTGGTGGAAAATTTTAGTAGACAAAATTTTCGCTACGAAATTTGAATTTCGTCACTAGAAATATACCCTTCATGCATTTAAGTACGAATTATTTTTTTTGTCACGGAAAATAAATAATTAGTGACACTTTTTCTATTGTAGCTAATAATTTCGTGGTTAAATATCACATTTGTTGTAGTGTATGCAATGGGTCTTGGAGACGCCATTAAAGACAGAAATAAAGCATCCACCCAAGACTGTGCTAATGCCTTGATTTTCTTGCGCCATCACCTTGATGAAGGGTTGAAAATTGAATATTTCACAGTCAAAGATCCACTTATTTTGTGGAATGGCTTAAAGGAAAGATATGACAACTTAAAGTTGGTCACCGTTCCACAAGCACGATATGATTGGGCTTATCTGAGGCTCCAAGACTATAAGTCTGTTTCTGAATATAATTCTGCGATGTTCAGAATTACTTCTAAATTGAAACTCTGTGGAGATACTATCATTAATTATGATATGCTTGAGAAAACATTTACAACGTTTCATGCCTCCAATATGGTTCTGCAACAGCAGTACAGAGAGAAAGGTTTCAAGAAGTACTCTGACCTGATTTCTCTTCTTCTTGTGGCTGAGCGAAACAATGACTTATTCATGAGAAATCACGAAAATCGACCCACTAGGTCTACACCATTGCCTGAAGCGGATGAGGTATATTCACATTATGCTAAGCGTGAAAAAGGTCGTGACTCTATTCGCAGTCGTGATCGTGATCATAGTCGTGGTCGTGACTCTATCTGTAGTCATGATCGTGATCATAGACGTAGCCGCGGCCGTGGCCGTAGACAAGGAAGAAATTTTCCTGGTGTTAATCATCCCCAAAGAGAAATAACCACAAAAGGTGGAAAGGGAAAGATGAGAAGCCAAAAGCAAATGATTCAGAAACTGAATGCTATCGTTGCGGCGGAAAAGGGCATTGGGAAAATAATTGCCGTGTCCCAAGACATTTGGTTGAGCTTTATCAAGCATCTCTAAAGAATAAAGGCTCTGAAGCCAATTTTGTCTCTGACAATGATTTTGATATCACCCACTTGGATGTGGCAGACTTTTTTGAGCACCCTGATGGAAAAATAGACCACTTGTTCGGTGATGGATCCGTGGTTAAAGATGATTGAGTAGTTTAAATTTTATTTTTTCTATTTGTATTAGTTAGTGAATAAACACCATGTAATGACAATTTTTTACATGAGTAGTAGTCATTAGTATCAATTCGCATTATTTATTTTATAAAATAGTGTTAGTTCGTTTTAATAGAATATAGTTCCAGAATCATCTGTTATTTCGTCGGCATCTAATGGTTTAAAAATCATACATGACTAATATGCTACTATACTATATTGTCATTATATTGTCAGGTAAAATTTTTCTTTTACATAATATAAATTGTAATTCTTTACTACGTGCACGTTGTTATGGAAAAATTGTTCGTGGCTATAAAAGTAATTTTCCAACTTATGATGTATATATGGATACCCAACGAATGATTTTGTCAAATATGATAATCAATAAATTAACGTAATATGAGTTAAAGTTGTGCATAATTTAATCATATCCTTATATTGTATCTCGGTTTTAATACTGTTGTATGATCAAATTGGTAAAACACGAATTAGATTTTTTCCATAACAGTATCTATATGCATTTTGCTTCTATAAGCTGAGCTTCGATTTTTCCTATATTTGTTAATTTTTACGTGTTAATTTGCAAGTTTATTTGCTTATATATTTATTGTTTATGTAATATTCACGTTGTTAATAGTGATATTGACTGAATGGTATACGTATTTCCACTTCTATTGTGCTTTAAATTCATATAGGTACATGGTACTTTAGAAGAATTATTTTTGAAAAATCATTGTGTGAATATTATAAACATGTTTAAAAGCACTATGGTAGTGTTTTTGCCCCGTGTTTATGATAATAGTACGATTTTTTTTCTTTTTTTCTAAAAATACTAACGTTTATTCGTATTTTTATTTTGTATGTTAAACTGTGGGAAGCAAATATGGATATCTCACAAAGCAAACTTGGATCAATAATTTATTATAAAAATATTTGTTTAGTTGATTCATGTACAACATATACAATACTCAAAGAGAAGAAATATTTCTCGCATTTAAGTATGTGTAAGGCAGATGTTACTACAATTTCTGGTACTAGTAAATTAATTGAAGGCTCTAGAAGAGCTACTATAACTTTGCCTATGGGAACACTACTTATCATAGAGAATGCAATGTTCTCCTCCAAGTCCAAGAGGAACTTGTTGAGTTTTAAAGATATCCGCAGAAATAAATATCATATTGAGACAATAGATGAGAATAATCTTGAATATCTCATCATTACCAAAAATGCCTCTGGCCAGAAAAGGGCTATTGAGAAGTTCCCATCTTTGTCTTGTGGCCTGTATTGGACAAGAATTAGTGCAATTGAGGCACATTCAATTATAAACCAAAAGGTTACTGATTCTAATACTTTTATACTTTGGCATGATCGATTGGGACATCCTGGATCAATTATGATGAGACGAATCATAGAAAACTCAAATGTGCATCCAGTAAAGAATTTAAAGATTCTTTTAAATGATGAATTTTCTTGCACTTATTGTTATCAAGGTAAGTTAATTATTAGACCATCACCAACAAAGGTTGGAATTGAGTCCCCTGTGTTTTTGGAACGTATACAAGAGGACATTTGTGGACCTATTCACCCACCTAGTGGGTCGTTTAGATATTTCATGGTCTTAATAGACGCATCTTCTAGATGGTCCCATGTGTTCCTATTGTCATCTCGCAACCTCGCATTTGCAAAATTAATAGCACAAATAATTTAATTACGGGAACAATTTCCTGATAATCCAATTAAGTCTATTAGACTTGATAATGCTGCTGAGTTTTCATCCCAAGCATTTAATGATTATTGCTTATCAATCGGGACAAAAGTGGAACATCTTGTAGCTCATGTTCACACTTAAAATGGTCTTCCAGAGTCTTTAATTAAACGTCTGCAATTGATAGCAAGACCGTTACTCATGAAAACGAGGCTGCCCACTTCTGTTTGGGGTCACGCCATTTTGCATACAACAATGCTAGTTCGTCTCAGATCGATAAATTATCATAAATATTCCCCGCTGCAATTAGTTTTGGGTCATGAACCTAATATATCCCATTTAAGAATTTTTGAATGCGCAGTATATGTGACTGTAGCACCGCTATATCGCACCAAAATGGGTCCGCAAAGAAGGTTAGGAATATATGTTGGGTTTGAATCGCCCTCCATTATTCGCTACCTCGAACCATTGATAGGGGATTTGTTTACTGCACGATTTGCAGACTGTCGATTCGATGAGACACTTTTTCCAAAATTAGGGGGAGAAGTTGGTGAAACCAAACAGGAAATTTTGTGAAAAAATCTATCATTATCTCATCTTGATCCACGTGCCTCTATTTGTGAAAAAGAGGTGCAAAAGATTATTCATTTGCAGAGAATAGCAAATCAAATGCCAGATGCATTTACGGATATGAAAAGGATAACAAAATCACATATCCTCGCGGAGAATGTTCCAATCCGTATTGATGTCCCTATTGGACAATCTTCTAGTGTCATAGCTGATGAGTCAAAAGCACGACTGAAACGTGGCAGGACCATTAGGTTCCAAAGATCGAAATCCTAGAAAAAGGAAAATAAATGATCAAAATGACACTATGAAAGAATCTCATGAAGAAATCCACGACTTAATAAATTCTGAGATTCATGAGGATTCCACTGAGCCCGAGACTCAAGAAAATACATAACTATCAATAAATCCAATCGATAATAAGACAAATTTGAATCGAGTGGATATAGTGGTGGATTATGTCTTTGCATATAATGTTGCATCTAGCATTATGCAAGGAAATGAGGATCTTGAACCTCAATCTGTTGGAGAATGTCGACAAAGACTTGATTGGCCAAAATGGCAAGAAGCAATCCAATCGGAGTTGAATTCACTTGCAAAACGTGAAGTTTTTGGGCCTGTAGTCCAAACACCTAATGGTGTTAAGCCTGTTGGCTATAAATGGGTCTTTGTACGCAAGAGAAATAAGAAATATGAGGTACAAAGATATAAGGCACGCCTTGTTGCACAAGGATTTTCACAAAGGCCCGGTGTCGATTATGAAGAGACATATTCACCCGTTATGGATGCTATAATATCCGTTATCTCATTAGTTTTGCTGTCCATGAAAAACTTGACATGCATTTAATGGATGTGGTTACCGCCTACCTTTACAGTTTACTTGATAATGAGATATACATGAAAATTCCCAAGGGCTTCAAAATGCCTAATAATTCAAAATCCCGGGAAATATTTTCAATCAAATTGCAAAGATTTTTGTACGGTCTAAAGCAATCAGGACGAATGTGGTATAATCGTCTTAGTGAATATTTATTAAAGGAAGGGTATATAAATGATGCCATTTGCCCGTGTATTTTCATAAAGAAAACAACATCGGAATTTGTTGTACTTGCCGTATATGTTGATGACATAAACCTTATTGGAACTCCTATAGAACTCCAAAAGGCAATTGATTATTTAAAGAATGAATTCGAGATGAAAGATCTCGGAAAGACAAAATTATGTCTTAGTTTGCAAATTGAACATTTGGCAAACTGGATTTTTGTTCATCAATCTACCTACATAGAAAAGGTATTGAAACGGTTTTACATGGATGGAGCACATCCATTAAGTACTCCGATGGTTGTTCGATCACTTGATGTGAACAAAGATCCATTCCGAGCTCAAGAAGAGAATGAAGAGCTACTTGGTCTTGAAATATCATATCTTAGTGCAATTGGTGCACTAATGTATCTTGCCAATACTACAAGGCCCGACATAACTTTTTCAGTTAATGTCTTAGCAAGATATAGCTTTGTTCCCACAAGGAGACATTGGAATGGGATCAAACACATATTGCGGTATCTAAAAGGGACTACCGATATGAGCTTATTTTATGGCAACAATTGCAGTCCCGATCTTGTTGGTTATGCTGATGCTGGGTATTTATCCGACCCACACAAGGCTCGATCTCAAACAGGTTATGTGTTTACCTGTGGAGGCACTGCCATATCTTGGCGATCGACTAGGCAATCAATTGTGGCTACTTCATCTAATCATGCTTGTGGTGTGAAATATGACAAGTTACCCACTATTTTATATGAAGACAATGCATCATGCATAGCTCAATTGAAGGGAGGATTCATAAAAGGAGATAGGAAAAAGCACATTTCACCAAAGTTATTTTTCACACATGATCTTCAAAAGAATGGTGATATTAATGTGCAACAGATTCGTTCAAGTGATAATATGGCTGATTTGTTCACAAAATCTATACCAACGTCAACCTTCAAGAAACTAGTTTACAAGATCGAGATGCGAAGGCTTAATGATGTGAATTGATGCTCTCATCAGGGGGAGTTAATACGCGTTGCACTCTTTTTCCCTTACAAGATTTTGTCCCACTAGGTTTTCCTTGCGAGGTTTTTAACGAGGCAACCAAAAAGTGTATTATTAGATATGTGTACTCTTTTTCCTTTTCTAGATTTTTTTTCTCATTGGTTTTTTTTTTGTTTAAGGTTTTAACGAGGCACATTACTTATTGAATAGACATTCAAGGGAGTGTTAAGAATAAAATTCTATTTGCAGTGAATGTCTATCTTGTAGAGAGTTTTATTTTGTGACAATATTTCTCCTATAAATAGAGGGGTCTTACCCCATTGTAAATCATCCCAAAATTCAATAAGAATTCTTTTTATTTACAATATTCTTCTTCTTTTTTTATTGCTTTATAACACTATGATATTATTTGAATAAAAATATAAAGACTTCAACAAAATTATAATATAATTAATTTTGAGAACCGTGCAAAGCGCGGGCAAATTAACAGTTTTCTTATAAAAACAAGCATCGGCTTATGCCATAGGAAAAAACGATATTGTTTGCGCCACTACTAACATCACTCCAACTATTTTAGTTTTATTGTTCTTTTTCTAATTAATCATTATAGTTCCCACCATCTTTGTTTTTTTATGGGCCAAAAGCAATTAAAACCCCCATTAAATCGAATATAGACTCCTAATTACTTCTCTTCACTTTATTCTTCTTTATGATGGAGAATTAAAATGCAGTATATTACAATTTGCTAAATTAATAAAGGTAATCTAGATAATATAATAAAATTGATATCTTTCTTTTTAATCTAAAAATGTTGCGCAATTGTTTCTGAACAGATTTAAGTTTTGGAAAAACTTCACCAGAAAACATATTTGCTGAAGATCTTTTTAAAAATATTTCCAAAACATAAATCAATATATTAATTTTTTAAATTAAGAAAAGGTCTGAGAGTGTTATTCATTAGGTCATTTGCTCAATCAAATGTGGAAAACTCTAACAATTCCAATAAATTCCAAAATACGGATTACTGAAAAAATGAGAAATTTCCTCACTCTTTCTTATCTCAGCCAAAAATACAATTTCCCGGATGTCAAAAATTGAAAAATAAACCAAAATGTAAAATCATAAAAAAGAAAAAAAAGAAAAAAGAAAAAAAGAGGGGGATGAAAGAGGAAAAGCCTCTGTTTTTGAGCTCAGTGGCTTTGTCTATGGCTGTCTTGGGATTCGTCATGAGCTTGATCCCTAACTTCCGTTGTAATTGTTTGTTCTTTCAGCTTCTCATCAGCTAATTCTTCACTCTCCTTTTCAAAATTCTGCTCACATTTATCTCCACCACCAAAAGAATTACTTCTGCTTGATACAGGCGTAGCCAAGAAAGTTGGGTTTAAATCTCCAGCCATTATCACTACAATTTTCTCTTCAAAAACCGGCGAAACATTTAACATACCGGCGACAGATTTCTCGCCGGCGCCGGCTTCAATATCACTTTGAGACTGATCATCATCATTACCATTTTCTCTTGGGTAGCCGGAGGAGTTTTTCCAGTAAGAACAAGCTAAGATTACAAGAGCAAAAGTTATCAACAGTAGCATGGCTGCTACACCGGCAAAGAGGTACGGGGCCGGAGAATGCCACGGCGATCTTTGAACGACCGCCGGCGGTGAAATTGGTGAAGAAGCACTGAAGGTACTCACAGTTCGCATTTCTTTTTCTTTTTTCTGATTATTTTTTAATTTTCTCGGGATATTATGAAAGGGAATGAGAAAGTGAAAGGGAAACTTTAGATGGATTGTAACAACTGATTTTTGCTTAGCTTGAGAAGTGTAGAAATGTTACATGTATATTTATACCAGACAATCAGTGTACGGATTTTGAGGGGGTTGGGGGTGGAGGAGGAGAGAAAAAGAAGTTTAATAAAAAAATTATTATCCTCTCTAATTCAATCTCAATACCTCCCACTATATTAATCATTCATAGTGGTACACGAGAAAAAATACACTAAGGTTGTGCGCAGGGACCCAATCTATGTTGGTCCAAATATGAGTCCGGAACCGAAATAATATTGAATAAAACAAAAAATATCAAAATAAACTAAAAAAAAAAATTACGAAATTACACATTTCGCAGTATAAAACTGCGAAATGTACAAACGTCCGTTTGTACATTTCGTAGTTTTATACTGCGAAATGGATTAAAAAAATTTTTTTTTTGAAAAATAGGCGTTAGTGTAAAAGAATAATAATTTTTTTTTTAAAAAAATAAGGCATTTCACAGTATTGTACTGCGAAATGCAATTCGAAGTACACAACTGCGAATTGCATTTCGCAGTACAATACTGCGAAATGCCCCCCCTTTGTTATTTCCGCAACTCTTTCTCCTCTCAATCTCTCAAACTCTCAATCTCTCAAACTCTCTCCCAAATCGGCCACCCCTCAACTTCTCTCTAATTTTTTGCCAAAATTTTGATTTCGAAGTCCCACCCGTCCCCTTCAAGTGCAACACAAGTGGGGCCCACACGAAGATACTGTTGGACACGAAACAAAATTTCAGTTTTTCAGCTTTAATTTGAGGAATTTGAATTAATTTTATTTTATAAATTATTAGAAAATATGTTAATGTTGGTATATTTATTGTTTTAGTATTACTTTAATATGTTATTCTATATCATGTTAGCGTAGAGCTTGTTAGCGTAGACCCTGTTAGCGTAGAGCCTTGTAGCGTAGAGCCTTATTAAATTTTAGCGTAGTCTTTTAGTATGAAAATATTAAAATTGAGATTTAGAATAATTAATCATTATTATGTGGTCCCGGGCCTCAAAAATCAAGTCCGGAACCTTTAAACAACCGTTATATTAAATTAAACGTAATTTAATTAATTAAGTTAACAAAATTATGAAAATATTAAAATTGAGATTTAGAATAATTAATCATTATTATGTGGTCCCGGCCTCAAAAATCAAGCCTGGAACCTTTAAACAACCGTTATATTAAATTATACGTAATTTAATTAATTAAGTTAACAAAATTATGAAAATATTAAAATTGAGATTTAGAATAATTAATCATTATTATGTGGTCCCGGGCCTCAAAAATCATGCCCGAAACCTTTAAACAACCGTTATATTAAATTATACGTAATTTAATTAATTAAGTTAACAAAATTATGAAAATATTAAAAGTGAGATTTAGAATAATTAATCATTATTATGTGGTCCCGGGCCTCAAAAATCAAGTATGGAACCTTCAAACAACCGTTATATTAAATTATACGTAATTTAATTAATTAAGTTAACAAAATTATGAAAATATTAAAATTGAGATTTAGAATAATTAATCATTATTATGTGGTCCGGGCCTCAAAAATCAAGCCCGGAACCTTTAAACAACCGTTATATTAAATTATACGTAATTTAATTAATTAAGTTAACAAAATTATGAAAATATTAAAATTGAGATTTAGAATAATTAATCATTATTATGTGGTCCCGGGCCTCAAAAATCATGCCCGAAACCTTTAAACAACCGTTATATTAAATTATACGTAATTTAATTAATTAAGTTAACAAAATTATGAAAATATTAAAAGTGAGATTTAGAATAATTAATCATTATTATGTGGTCCCGGGCCTCAAAAATCAAGCCCGGAACCTTTAAACAACCGTTATATTAAATTATACGTAATTTAATTAATTAAGTTAACAAAATTATGAAAATATTAAAATTGAGATTTAGAATAATTAATCATTATTATGTGGTCCCGGGCCTCAAAAATCAAGCCTGGAACCTTTAAACAACCGTTATATTAAATTATACATAATTTAATTAATTAAGTTAACAAAATTATGAAAATATTAAAATTGAGATTTAGAATAATTAATCATTATTAAGTGGTCCCGGGCCTCAAAAATCAAGCCTGGAACCTTTAAACAACCGTTATATTAAATTATACATAATTTAATTAATTAAGTTAACAAAATTATGAAAATATTAAAAGTGAGATTTAGAATAATTAATCATTATTAAGTGTGTCTTCATCTATGCAATAATTAATTTTTCTTATTTATAATACACGACATGGCATCTCGTCAACCTGCACACCCTGGACCTTTGGCAGCAGGATTATTAGTACTGCAGGGTGACCATAGATCTGAGTCTATTTGGCACGGCCAGCTAGCTCTTCAGACTATACGCCCCAGGAGGCCGGACGATCTGTGGGAGTTTTTGGCGCAGCATCCCTTTCATCCACGAGTTGTAGACCTTCTACAGCAGACCGGCTTGTACAGCATATTTGAGCTGGGACGGATGCAGCTTGACTGGTCGCTCATCACAGCGTTGATAGAGCGGTGGCGACCAGAGACACATACATTTCACCTGCCTACTGGAGAGGCTACGATCACTCTCCAGGATGTGCAAGGTGCTGTATGGATTGCGCATTGAGGGCCGCGCATTGACACTGCCCCAGGAGTGGAGACGGATGACCCGCGCACAGCTGGCGGATGCGATGGGACGGATGACAGGTTTGCACCCGGAGGGCAACGTTGGTGGTTGTGGTCTCCAGCTATCCGTCATTAGAGCGTTCATGGCGGAGTTGCATCCACGGTTCACGGAGGAGACAGAGGAGCTGTGGATTATCCGTTTCACTCGGATGGCATTACTCATGCTATTTTGGGTGTGTCTTGTTTCCCAACACGTCGGGGAACAAGATATCGATACGGTTTCTCCACTCTCTGGAGGATATGGAGCAGGTGCATCAGTACAGTTGGGCAGCTGCTGTTCTGGCGTATCTCTACAGGAGCATGTGCCGGGCTAGCATCGGTGCATCTACTGATATTGGTGGTTTTTTGCCACTCCTTCAGGTGCAAAATACTTTCAAAATTAATTAATTAATTAAGCACAAATTATATATTGTGAAATGACTCATAATTTACATCAATATTTTTTCTTAGGTTTGGGCGTGGCAGCGTATCATGCCACTACAGCCACCTCTGCCGGCACAGGACTATCCGCCCCTCCCGCTAGCTGTGAGATGGATTCTCCGGCGGGGGAATTACCGAGGAGTGGATGTGCACCACAATCTCCCCCTTATTAGGGACCAGTTGGATATGTTGCATGCTGGACAGGTAAACATCTACATAAAGTTGGTTGTTTTAAATGTAGTTGTACCTTGCATACTAATTTATTGGTATTCGTTGTAGTTCATCTGGATGCCGTACACTGATGAGCTACTTGCGCACCTACTTGCTATTTGCTCGGCAGACCGGCTCATATGGAGCAGCTCCGTCCCATTGATATTCTGGGAATTTGTTGAGTATCATGCGACGGAGCGTGTGCTTCATCAGTTTGGTCGTCATCAGCCGGTACCGAGTGATCCCTCCTGGGACCCTACTCATTATCAGCGTGACGACCGTCACAACATGAGCCGGGATTATGTTGCGTGGCTGCGTAAGCAGGTAGTTCATTGGGAGGAGCGAGCTCAGTGCATCCCGCCACCACTGACACCGTACCAGGAGGCTAGTATTGCGCTTTATGAGGGCTGGTACAGACGTCACACCCGACGGCATGTCGGGAACCCCAGCCACATGCTTGACGGCCGGTACAAATCGTATGCCGGGAGGCACGAGTCACTGGTATGTTTTTTTGACTTATTAATATCATATAATTATGGCATAGAGTAATTTATTTACTAATTGACTTCTTTCACAGGTTAGTTGGTTTCACCGGGTCTACCAGTCTAGTGTAGATATCCAGCAGTGTGAAGACAACCCTGGACTGGTTGACTATGCACAGACGGTTGCCCAGATGTGTCGTTTGGGACTGGAAGAGGCGAGGGAGGGCAATAGGTTAGATGATGAGCCCGATTATATGGATGCAGACGCGTACCGGAGGGGTAGGCCAGTCCCCCGTGCAGGGGCTAGGGCTCGCAGGGGACGACGACGACGTGCCCGGCAAGGGGGTGTTGAGGAGCCGGTCGACCCACCTGCAGGGTTTGGAGCTGGGGGGTTTGGAGATGAGCAGGAGGGTTATGTGCCTCGTCCAGCTGACCCTTCCAGCATGATGCAGCGGGGTTTTATGACCCATCCAGCTGGCCCTTCTAGCAGCATGCCCTCATACGACCCATCCAGCTAACCCTTCCAGCAGCATGCCCTCATACGACCCTGGCAGCAGTATGCCCTCATACGACCTTCAGTTGTCATTGCCAGCGACACAGATGACCCTATCCGGACCATTGCAGATTATGGGTACCTTTGACGGGGATGTACATGAGTACTTCGCTGGCACATCTACTGCAGCTGAGCATCGGCCGACCCGTGACGTGGATGGCGGTCGTAGGTTGAGTTATACATCGTCCCCTGCATTTGATGCGGTATGTTTGTATTACTTTTGTTTTTCAATTCTACATTATTTTACTTTCGATGCAATAAATTCATACATCTATTTTTATGCAGTCTTCATCTGAGACCATGTTTGACCATACTACATGCGATGATGAGCTGACCATCGATGAATATACGCAGGACCTCGACGAGACCATTGTGAGAGAAATAATTTGTTAACCATAAAAATTTAAATACCTCTCTTATTTTATCTAACATTACTTATTTTTTATAGGTTGGTGCCGGCCCAACGGCCTATTCCTCCGACCCTGCAAGTTGTGTTGTAGATGCCGCTGCACATCCTCCCATAAAGAGGCGGCTTGACGATGATGATCCAGATAGTGTGCCAGACCGACAGGGGATGCGGCTTAGGCCAGCAACAAATTAGAGGCACAAAGCATGCGGCACTCATTGATTTCATTATGTATATACACTTGTGTAAATAATATTTATTGTGAATAAATAAATATTTTTTGATTTCATTAATGTATAAATACAAACATAGCATTAATAGTAGAAACAACACTTCCAATTCAAATATAACTAAAACAATAAATAGAACAATGAGCCAAATATCTATATATAAAATAGAACACAAACATAATATTCCAATAAAACTTAAAACATAATATTCCAATAAAACTTACAACATAATATTCCCATAAAACTTAAAATTGTTCAATACAAACACAAACATACTATTACAGTTAAAATGAAATGATACTTAAACGAGAGTAAAATCAAGTAGACGTTCTAGCCACTTAAATTGTTTCGTCTATGAGCTTCCATTTATTCTGCGTTCTAGCCACTTAAATTGTTCTAGCAGTCGTTCTTGTTCGTCTTCTAACTCTTTTACTCTCGCCTTAAGCTCCGCAATTTCCTGTTTATTTTTTTGGTTTTCTCCCATAGCTGATGCCAATTTCCATTCTGCTCTTAGTTTTTTATTTTTTTCTTCCCTCACCTCGTCCATGAGTTGTATCCTTCTTATATTGCTATTGTAGCTGCTTTCTGCTTGCGCTAACCACATATTATGCAGATTAAGCATTCGTTCTCTTTAGTTTGCTTGGAGACACTGTTCCTCAGCCCATTCATTGAACTCACACATTGGCTCATTCGGATTTTTGTAGCAATCCATCCGGTTCATGCACATCCAGTAGTGGCGTCCAACATCATCACCTTCCCAACATGTTTGTTGCACACATTTTTTTCCACAGTAACACACTGGTGTTCCATATTGAGCCAGTAACACACTTTGAAAATATCAAACGTTCGCAAGAAATATTTGCGCTTTGTAAGATTTTAAGCACATGTAATGACGGTAATGAGCCCCGTATTTATAGGCAACATAAACATAAATCGTTATATAATACTACGAATTGCATTTCGTAGTATTAAACTACGAATTACAAAAAAATGCAGCTTTTTCGTAAGAAGTGACAACTTTTTGTAAACTACGAATTACAAAAAAATGCAGCTTTTTCGTAAGAAGTGACAACTTTACATTTCATAGTATTGAACTACGAATTACATTTCGTAGTATTGAACTACGAATTACATTTCGTAGTATTGAACTACGAATTACATTTCGTAGTATTGAACTACGAATTACTAGGACACTAAAAATCACATAATTTTCAGGTTTTTTCAAATAAAAGGACAAATTTATATTTCGTAGTATTGATCTACGAATTACATGGACGAAATGACATAGATATGACAATTCACATGCTTTTCATAACTTCACTTTTCGTATTATTATACACTATTTAAAAGTGCACAACATCACATTAAGAAAATTACAACAACATACGTAATTTGAAGAATAATTTTATTTCAAATGCACAAAAGGTACTACATACATATATTACAACTAATAATACAAAAATAAGGAACTAATGTTATGGTTGATAGTTGGGTACATTAGACGAACTTGCACCTGAAGGACATTTACGGCGGTCATGTCCAGTTTGGGAGCATATGCTACATTTACGTGCATAAACAGACTCACCAACATCCATTTGGTTTGGTATACGTGTTCTCTTTTGTACTCTCAACTTGCGCAAGTACTCCTTGTTACATACCAACTTAAAAGGTTCCGTCGGCCAATAATGCTCAGCACCTAAAGGATGCAACTTCCCACTATACGTGTCTACGTATGCTGCAACACTGTAGTGCCTATCAATGTAGTTTGTTGCCCCATAGCCAACTTGTTGAAAGCACTTCAATGCATGTGGGCACGGCATGTGGTAGATGGTCCATTTCCCACACGAACATAACCTTCTACTTTCATTCACCGTATGTACATTATTCCCACGGTGTCCACGATTACCTGTCTTAACTTCGAAAACACCTTGTTCATTGTCGTACTGAAGATAAGAATGCCACTGTGCTCGCTTCCTGTACTTTTTGAATCTTTCCATGGGTATTGGCATAAATTCAACACCTCTATCCAACAATGACGATGCAGCTGCATGCCTTTCAACAAATCTCTCTGCACTCTGTTTGAAAGTCATGCGGACCATGGCAGTGACAGGCAGTCCACGGGCAGATTTCAACAAGCCATTAAATGACTTCGACACATTCGTGGTGAGGGCTCCCCATCGTATGCCACCATCAGCATGCAATGTCCACATTTGAGTGTCATGTTGCATCAACCAACTATAGGCTCGTGGTTCCAACTGCCGGATTGCTTCCATGCACCTATTGAATTTACATAGCTGGTGCTCAGTTGCAGCCATCCACATTAAGTGATGCAACGCCTTGTCAGGAAATCTCTTTTGAAAATTGGCCTTTAGGTGCCTCACACAGTAACGGTGGTATGCATGCGGTGCCTGCCATTCAGGCAAGTGACGTACAGAACTTAAAATACCACCATGCCGATTAAAAATTAGACAAATACCTAAACGCTGTTTCACAACGTGTTGCTTCAAGTGGTTCAAGAATTGCGTCCACGTCTCTTCACTTTCGTTCGCACAAATGGCAAAAGCAAGTGGAAATATTTGGCCATTGGCATCAATAGCAACTGCAATCAAAAGCATAATATCATACTTTCCATAGACATGAGTACCATCTATGGAAATTACAGGACGACAATGCACAAAACCATCTATTGCTGGTTTAAATGTCCAAAATAGATAGTTGAATATAAATTCCGGACTGCCACGACTTTGCTCGCGCCTCCATTCAACAATAGTACCGGGGTTAAATTGTTGCAGTGCAGCCATGTACCTGGGAAGATTTGAAAAGGACTTATCCCAGTCGCCATAAATTAGTTCAAAGGCACGTTTGCGACCGAGATATGCCTTTCTTTTACTTATAGTACAACCATACTCCTTGTGGACAGATGTAATACACTCTTTAATCTTAAATCTAATAGACACTTCCAAAAATGGAACCAAGACAAGGGAAATCAAGTCAACATCCAGGTTGAAGTGGTTCTCATTGAATGTGTCCATTTCACATCTATGATCGCTAATAAATTTACCAACTTTCCACAAACCAGATTTTTTCTTTGTAGCACGAAGCATCCAATGACAGCCCAAGAACCACCTGCGACATACAGCCTTGTATCTATCCCTAGTTGACTCAGTTATCGTCATCTCACGACACTCCCTTATGCTATAGATTTTTACAGCCCTAACTAGGCGAGCTTTGTCAGGGAAATACATGCCCTTTGTAACAACACCCGGTCTACATTCATCCCACATCTTCGATCGTAATTCATCATAATCCCTTGTCAATGCATCAACATTAGGCATGGCAGGCAAATTATCCAGGTATGGAATATTTCTCTCATGAAAAGACACGTGGGATTCATACACTCTTCGTCTAACCGGGAGGGGAGGAGGAACATGCTCTCTAGTCAAATCAGGCTCCACATTCACTTCCTCCTCCTCATCGTCACCCTCCACATCATCACCCTCCTCACGGAAGGGTGTCTCATCACCAGACTCATCCGCATTGTTATCGTAATCACTATCATCCTCCTGACTTTGCGCATCTGCTAAGTCACGAGTAAAAACATCGTGTACGGGCAACTGTGTTAGTCCAGGAGCTTCAAGAATCTCGTTTTCACCGCATATAAACAACAAAAATTTAAGTATCCTAATCGTATTGTCTTGAAATTTAAATGTACGTTTCACTACATCACTATACTTACATCTCGTATTGTCTTGAAGTTTCATGCTGTCTTTCTTGAGGTTGCTGATAACTACCAGAGGGACCACCGTGCTCCAATACTGCAGATTTTTGCAAATTCCAACTAGGGACGTCGTCATAATTTGTCAAATTCAATTCCGGACGATACACCATATGAAAATTAGAACTATAAATACAAATCCAAATAAAACATAAAGAAAAAGATTTCACTAAATTTAAGTTTACCAGTCGTCTTGTTGATTATACGAAGTAGTAACATTATTTTCTGGCTCCTCATTCGCCTGTGGTGACAAATTCAAATCAAGAGAACCTCTTCCATCTCCAACTTGTCCGCCTAATGCTCCTCCAAAATAACCATCCGATGAATGTGGGTTATCACTTATACGCACTCCCTCATTACTACTAAGGTCTTCAACCTTCACATACATTTCTAATAATTTTATTACAATGTATTCTCTATATTCGTCCGAAACCCGCAAAAAATCTCTAAGACTTTCATCATCGTCAATGTTAAACTCAGAATAATAAGCAAACCCATGCGGAGTCACTGAATAAGGAAATCTTCCGGTTACTTTAATGCTAACCGAACGCCTCCGCTCACTCATTTTTTTACGTAACAACGATACCAAAGTATTGTATTGCATATTAAGCGGCAATTTAACATGACAATGTGGAGGAGAGCTATACCTCACTGAGTTATTATCCACAATAACCTCACCCCCCCAATACAATGAAACCCTCATTTTGGCAACTTGAGACATTATAAAAAATGGATTGATAAGGAGAAGAGAGAAAAACCGAAATAATTTGCGTTGATAGAGTTTTGATGAAGTTCAGTCGTCTATAAATAAGGAAATTTTGAGAATCAAATTCGCAGTACAAAACTACGAATTATGAGTTTTAATTAAAAAGTGGGCCCATTTGCAGCCTATTTCGCAGTTTTGTACTGCGAAATAGCCTATTTCGCAGTACAATACTGCGAAATAGGCCACTTTTGAAAACACGGCCATTTTTTAAAAATAAAAAATAAAAAATGACATTTCGCAGTATAAAACTGCGAATTGCACTAACGGCCGTTAGTGCAATTCGCAGTTTTATACTGCGAAATGTGTAATTGTGTATTTTTTTTTTGGTTTATTTCGGTATTTTTTGTTTATTTTACTATTATTTCGGTTCCGGACTCGTCCAAATATTGCCAAAAAATAAATATTATATTATAAGGTAAAATATTATTTTCTTCTATCTAAAATAAATAATTTTTGTTATTTTTCTATGGTCTAAAATAAGTGATTTTTTTAGATTTTAAGAATGAATTAATTACTCAATCCGGTCCAAAATAAGTAATTTTTTTGTTTTTTTTATGGTCCAAAATAAGTGATTTTTACATATTTTAAGAATGAATTAAATATATTTTTTCTACATTGACCTTGGAGTAAATAGTATTGGAATATCTGTTAGGGATGTTTATGTGAGATGGTAAAAGTTAATATGGTCAGTTCCATTGCTAATTAATGCTAAATGGTGGATTTCTTAATCTGTATGAAAACATCGAAAAAATCACTTATTTTTGACCGGAGGGAGTATTTATTTTCTACATTGCCCTTGGAGTAAATAAAGTTGGAGATAGTAAATATTAATATGATATTGCTAATTAATATTAAAGGATAAATTCCTTAATATGTATGAAAATACTTCAAAATTATTTATTTTAAATCGAAGGAAATAATTATTATTGATTAAAAGTAAATGTTAGAACACTCTTGTATAATCCACTACAAAAGCTATTCAAATTTGAATACACTTACTAATTTTTTTAGTTGGCCTAGGCTGCTATCATTTGAGCAAAGAGGTGAATAAACAATGTCATTGGTGGGGTAAAGCTACCACCAAATAGATCTCTCAATAGATATCGTATAATTATTTTGCTTTACGAAATATCATTTTCTCATACATATCTAAGCTTTGACATAGTATTAGAATTTTTTTATGTCAATAAATGTGAAATTCTACTACAAGTTACTATTTACTTTGATAATAATTACACTTTTATTTTTCACGAAAGATTGTGATAAGTGATAAATATTTTTCATGTTTCTTTCCCTTTAATTATAGGTCAAGAATTCGGATGCTGAGAATAATATTACCTTTAATAGGAGGCATTTTATTTCCGAAGTAAGATTCTCTGACCGATCTAGATTAGTCTGAGGCCCCCAAGGGAACATAAAATATCAGTCAGAAGACTATTTTTTTTAATTATACTAAACACAATGAGTTTGAGTGCCGCCGCTGCCTTATACAATGGGTGATGCATCTAACTTTAATTAAATTTGTAGAATATATAAATATTTACAATTCTTTTACTTCAGTTCTTATAATTTTCTATTCGTATATGATTTTAAATCATTTTTTAAAAAACTAAAAGAAGAACTACTTTAATTTCATAGTGAACAAATTCTATCTTTTAAAAAGAAATCATCACTAATTTCATAAATTCGCTGGGGTAATATGCTTTTTAATTAAATGTATTGGTTATAGAATATCAGAATTACTATATGGAGCCCTTCATGTTCGCCACATCTGTTTAAAAAAGTTGAATAAAATTAGCACTTAAAGACTTTTGTTGTAGATGGGATTTGCTTTTTTAAACTATTCTGCAAACGAAATGGATTAAAGAGGCTCCCACATGATTAATTTTTTGGTAAGTGGAAAGGAAGTATTCGAATAGATATTAATGTTTTAGC
Source organism: Nicotiana noctiflora (assembly GCA_032618575.1). NCBI lineage: Eukaryota > Viridiplantae > Streptophyta > Magnoliopsida > Solanales > Solanaceae > Nicotiana > Nicotiana noctiflora. Next base: position 28,556 of record JASVEL010005595.1, read on the forward strand.
CACTTTCTTTAAGTTGGCTGACGACATAAATATCAAAAGTTAGCAACCCCTCTTGTCTTTTGTTGAGTAACAACTTATAAAACAAATTATGATTATTAGCAGTTTGTAATAGATTCTTTAGTTGGGTTGACGCATGCTAGTCATAGTTCCATCAGTAGTAGCTCCTCGTACAAACATAATGCTCGTATCAAACTCAAAATATTGCATATTAAAGGCAGTATATATAAAATAATACCTGAATTTGTACCCAAATCCTTCTTATACACTTATTAAATACGAAAATAACATTACACATTAAACTTTTTAAAAGTGTGACAATTACACACTACTTTAGCTATGTGGCACCCGCGTGTTCTTCACATCAAACAGGTGCGTAAATGCAAAATTTCATTTCAGAAGTTCTATAAAGAATTCACGTGTCTAATTTCTTATTTTCCCCCCCTTTTTACACCAATTAACAAATAAAAAAAGAAAGAAAAAATAACCCATCCTCTTGTCTTCTTCCCCGCCCCAACCTCCCAATCCCCCACCCCGTGTGTCTTCTTCTCAATTTCAAACCTCCCTGCATTATATTCTTTATGTGTCCTTCCTTCTTCGTCTCCCACCTCCCTCCAAACCACCAGTTTGTTGATGCCCTTCCATTTCCCATTTTCGTCTTCTTTCCCACCCATTTTCCCCATCTTCCATATCCACCATTTTAAGAATAACAATAATATACAATAGCTTTGGAAAAAATTGGTAAAGAAAGTTAAAAGAAATCTATATCAAGAGAATTTTATAAATTTGGGTTTGAATCTATACCACGAATCGAGCAACCATGGATTTGCCATAACCAACTTTAATGGAGTTTTGAGTTTTGCATTATATTTCTTGTGTTAGAATTGAATCTAGACTCACAAACTCGTGATTAATGTACTTGAGTTCCTAATTTTGCTTTTATAATATGAATGTGATTAAATGTGAATTTTTTGTGGTGTTGGCTTCAATCTCCCATGGAGAAGAGAAAGATATGAAATGGAGAAGATGATTAAGGGGTATATGTGTAATTTTAAGTGTTTTATTTTTTAAATTAAAAAGTGACACATGTCACTATCTGATTGGAGCGTGAAATCACACATGTGTTTGAAAAATTAGTTAGGAAAAAAGTAGTGTGTAATTGACACACTTTTAAAATGTTTGGTGTATAATATTGTTCCCATATTCAATAAGTGTGTAAGAGGGATTTGAGTACAAGTTCATGTGCTATTTTATGTATTCTGCCCATATTAAAAGGAAAACAAATAATTTCCTTTCTAAGTACATGATCCTGCAAATACAGTGCTCCGTTCGAGCTCATAGGAATGCATATTAGGACCCTTTGTTATTGATATGCGCCAAAATTTGATCATGCCCAATTATACCTTATAAAAAGGATTAAGTGATCATTGTAAATATAATCTGATTTACAAGTCCGGAGTCGAATCCCGCAGAGAACTAAGTCTTAGCTCCAGTTGTTCAATATCGCTAAAAAACACATGTCCAAATAATTTTCTAATTATAAAGTTTATACTCCCTCCGTTTCAATTTATGTGAACATATTTTCTTTTTGGACCGTGGCAAAAAGAACGACCCCTTTCCTTATTTGGAAACAATTTACTTTTACACAATGATTTATAGCCACTCAAAATATATGTGCCTCATTTTACACCACAAGATCAAAAGTATTCTCTCTTTTCTTAAACTCCGTGCCGAGTCAAATGGATTCACATAAATTGAAATGGAGGGAGTAATATTTATTTTTATCTAATTAACTAACAAATATTAGAAAGCAATAAGAGTATCAATCAACAAGGATATTGATTGGAAACAAGGTTAAAAAGGTCTACAGTTATGATTTCTCCTATTGTCGGAATCCTTTCTGCTATATTTTCTATAAATTTGCCCAAGTCTTCTCTAACGATTATGAGCACTCTGAGTGTTGTAATTCTCTCCCGAGTAATTACCACAATTTACTAGACGTATTCTTCCGAATTACGCTAGTTGCCATTAAGTATGGCTCACTCGGATCATACCAAGGTTTCATTATCCCTAATCCCACCTTTAAACCCTCCATATTGATCCCTCATATATGTTAGGAATGATGTTGTTCAACAACTACCTAAATATGTAATCTCTCTCGAGTAATATACATTAAATAGGAACAGTCGAGTGAGAGCCCTTCAACCAACCATAATAATAACGTAGTTGAACAAATAGAGAAAATGCTATAGCAAATCTATATTAACATAACAGGAAAGTCATCCTCCAATAGGTTCCATCAAAACCCTAGATAACAAATTAGCTATTCATAATAGTATGCAACACTACAATACTATAATTCATAAACCAATAATGAAAATAGGAAGAAAATAGTGAAAAACTCGTAGAAGAATCTTCCGCCTTGCTCCTAGTGTGTTCTTGCATCCTTATGTCGAATCTCGGTCTAATGTCAATCACTCTCTAGCCAACCCCCCAAAAGTGGCATTTTTAGGTCTATCTATATATGTAGGAAAAGATCTAGACGTGTAAGCCGAGTCCTAGTCAAACCAGGAGATGAAATAAGCCTATAAAGCTCGAAATGTGAGTTTCCCGAACCTGGCCTTGCGAGGTCTACCGCTAGCTTGAGCTCGCCCCAGGGCTGGCATCGTCAGCTCCAATGCGAGCTAAAGGCCTGGCGTCGCCAGGTATAAAGCCTGCTATAGGCCTGGCTTCGCTAGCTTTCTCCTTTTCGCTATTCTCGAGCGCGCTTTCAACGTTTAAGTATCCTTTTTGCTCTACTTTTCATCTCCAATTCAGCTATACATAAAATGAACTCAATTATGTGCAAATACAGTGTAATTTATCATTAAAACATATAAACTGCCACGCAAATAATGTATGGAATTATAGCCACACATTAATGCCATATTAAAGGTGATACATTTATTTAAATACGCACATGCACACATATATAAGAGTCAATTTGGGGGGGGGGGGATCAGAAATAGCCAAATTTACAACTGATAACTGAAAATAGCTGAAGTTTCAAAAATAATAAAAAATTAGCCACTTTTTCATGTAAAGATAAAATCTGAACAATAACGCCTTTAAAATCCAAAAAAATCCGAGCATAATATAACAAAGTTTGAATTTTTTATATATGGGATTCCGACATAATGTGCTGGAATTTAATAATGTGCTGGAATTTTATAATGTGCTGGAGTTTTAACATAATATGCTGGAAGTTTATACGAAGGATCTCGAATACCTACCATATTATGTTGGAACATTCCGTATGTCGTAGTTCCGATATAGTTCCATAATTCAGCATATTAAGCTAGAACTTTTTGTATTTTAACAAATAGTGGTTATTTTTCAATAACTTTGCAAATACTGCTATTTTTTAATTATCGGTCGGAAAACTAGCTTGCCCATGCTATTTTCACAAAATATATGATAAAACTATGTATTTCAATTGATAGGGTTTAATAATTTCATTGCTCTCCTTATACATAACGACGTGTGGCAAACAGGTTGGTCTGGTTGGATATGAGCGGGGTGAAAACAGATAATGCAACAACGGACTAAAATATTCGACCTGGTCCATATTTCATATAGATAGACAATGTATTATCTGGGGGACATAATCACTGTTTAGAGGATTCTTAATCTCCCGAATTTGAGAAATTCTTAATTTGAGTCTTTTCAAATGTCAAAGTTAAACTCATTGATTATCATACAATATGAATTTTATTCAAATTTGATCTATTTTTTAACTACATTATCCAAACCATTTTTAATAAAGGGAAAAGGCAAAAAAAGTACCTATACTTTGGTTATTTATCCAAATTTGTACCCCATTATTCTTTCTGGCTAAAAAACTACCTACTGTTATTAAAGTAGGCGAAAAAGTACCCAATTTTAACAGGCCTCCTATGTGGCAACCGGATCCCGCCTATAATTTTTCCATGTTTGATAAAATTTGCCATGTAGACAAACATTCCTAATGTAAACCCACCCATCAATTTGACCCGCCCCAGTAATGTTTAACCCGGCCCAAATTACTCTTTAGTACACCCAAACAAAACATTTCATCGTTCACCTTCTCTCATCACCCAGAGTAAACACCAGACGATCATTCCTAATGTAAACCCGCCCCATCTCTCACCTTCTCTCTTCATCGTTCTCACTCTTCATCATCTTCATCGTTCTCACTCTTTAAAGGTACGCCTATTTTCTTGTAAAACAACAACATTATTCATCTGAATCGTCTGATTTTTGTTGGGTTTAGTTTGATTTTTGGTTTGTTTGACTAGGATTTTGATTGATTTGTATGTATATATATTTTTGAGTTTGGAGGTGTGTCCGACTTTGTTTTTTTTGTTTGCATGTGGTGTTCATACTTGATTTAACCCTGTATTTGTTTTGTGGTTGTTGCTGGTGCTTTTTGGGTTTGTCGATTTAACCATATCTGGTAAATTCCATTATTTTTGGGTCTTTGTTACTGGTGGGGTTTGTATTTTGTTATTGAATAATCCCCATCTGGTATATTCTTTTTGTTGCGGTTTAGGGATTATGATTTGTGGTCCTACATGTATTCTATTTAACTGAAAATGGTCAAATTTTGGTTTGTTTATCAGATTTTGGTTTGTTTGGCAGCACCCTATTTCTTATCCAACATTTCCCTTTCTTATTTTGCAGCTTATATGCAATGGTGTTATTGGATCTAAATTTTCACTATGATGGTGAATGGGTAAAGAGACCACAAGTTTTATACTCAAGGAAGATGGTACACAATATTAAAGGTTTTGACTCTGACCAATTGTCTTATACCTTTTTAGTAAATGAATTTACTTTTAAGTTGGGGTTTATTGGAGTTCAACAAGTAATTGTGAATGGGCCTAGTAGTAGATATTATGAAATAGAATGTGACGAAGGCGTTAGGACTCTATTGTCTTTGGTTAGTGATCAGTTTAAGGTTATTGACATCTTTGATGTAGATGAGTGTGAGTTAACTGTTAATGTTCATAATATAGTCCACCACATTGAGCCTAGCATGATAGAAGTTGATGCTGCTACTGACCGTAGTTCAGATGACAGTGAAGAACATGACTGTCAGTCTTCTGATTCTTCTGATTCTGGCAGTGAAGCTGATTCATTAGAGCTACTGCATACAGAAAAAGAGAGGAAGATAACCGATAAATTAACTGAGTATAAGGAGTTAAACAAGTCCATGACATTCAAAGACATTCCAGAAGCTAGAAAATTCATAAACCTATATTCCCTTGCTCATGGTTATGGGTTAAAAATAGTCAAGAGTTGCCCCCAAAAGCTTAGGTACATATGTGTAGATGAAGACTGCCCCTTTGTTTGTCATATTTCCAAAGACTCTAAAGGTCCTGGTGTTAAATTCAAGACATTAAATGAAAAACATAAGTGTAATACTGCATATGATAACCATAGGCTGAATTCAAACACTATAACTGCTTACTTTAAGAGCAAGCTGCAAGATATTCCTAAGATTAAAATTAAGGAGATGATGGCAAGTGTAAAAGATGCATTTAACATCAATGTTAGTCATTCAAAGTGTAAAAGAGCCAAGAGAATGATATTGGGGAATATGGAGGGTAGTTTTGCCGATGAGTACAACAAGCTTGAGGCTTATGCTAATGAATTAAGGTCTAGTAATCCAGGAACAGATGTGGTGATTAATATTTAAAAGGATTCACTTAGTGAAGGTAAAATAAAGATTCCTAAGAATGTACATATGCTTTCATGCATTGAAAATGGGGTTCAAGAGTGGGTTTAGACCATTCATTGGGTTGGATGGAACCTTTCTAAAAGGAAAATGCAAGGGTCAACTGTTAGTAGCTGTTGGACCAAGACTCCAGGAGGCACTTTTATCCCTTAGCTTGGGCTGTTGTTGATAAAGAGACCAAAGTGACATGGAGTTGGTTCTTAAGACTGCTACAACATTCATTGGACCTCAAAAGTGGAGAAGGGATAACATTTATTTCAGATATGCAAAAGGTATGACTTTACTGTTTCATTAGCTCATAACTGTTATAACTGTTAACTGTTAGCATATTATTTGCATATAAGTAGCTGTTATAACTGTTATCTGTTAGCATATTAGTAGCATATAGCTGAAGTTAACTGTTAGTAGCTGAAGTTAAGTGTTAGTAGCTGAACTTAATATTAACTGTTATAACTAGCTGAAGTTAATATTAGTACAATGTTAGTAGCATGATAGTCCACCATATTGTTTAACTGTTAGTAATGGAGTTAACAGTTTCATTAGCACCTAAATGTTAAGTTAGGTGTTAGTAGCATATTCTTAGTTGAATGTTGTTAGTGTTAGTAGCATATTCTTAGTAGCTGCTACTGAAGTTCAGTGTTAGTAGCATATTCTTAGTTGAATGTTGTTAGCATATTAGTAGCATATACCATATAACTTTTTCATTAGCATATAACTGCTTCATTTCCATGTAACTGTTTCATTTCCATTAGCATAACTGTTAACTGTTAACTATTTCATTAGCATATAAATGTTTAGGTGTTAGTAGCATATTCTTAGTTGAATGTTGTTAGTGTTAGTAGCATATTCTTAGTTGAATGTTGTTAGTGTTAGTAGCATATTCTTAGTTGAATGTTGTTAGCATATTAGTAGATTGTTTCATTAGCTGAAGTGTTCTGTTTCAAGTGTTAGTAGACTGTTTCATTAGCTGAAATGTATTTTAAGTGTTAGTAGACTGTTTCATTAGCATATAACTGTTATAAATGTTAACTGTTAGCTGAAGTGTATTTTAAGTGTTAGTAGCTAAAGTGTTCTGTTAGCATTTTAACTGTTAGCATATAACTGTTAGTAGACTGTTGTTAACTGTTAGTAGCTGAAGTTAGTAGCATATAACTGTTAGTAAACTGTTGTTAACCGTTAGTAAACTGTTGTTAACTGTTAGTAGCTGAAGTTAGTAGCATATAACTGTTAGTAGACTGTTGTTAACTGTTAGTAGTTGAAGTTGTTAACTGTTAGTAGCATATAAATGTATTTTAAGTGTTAGTAGCTGAAGTGTTGTCATGACCCCAAACCCGGTCGTGATGGTGCCCAGCAGACTGCTAGGTCAGCCTGACCAACCAACAACAATCACGGAGCTAGGAGCTCGCCTTATCCCATTTAAGCATAACAATTTATAAAACAACAGTAATAGAAATATCGAAACAGGGAACCATGTCCCAACACAGTACAACTCCCCAAAGACCGAGGGGTCAAGAGTCGAGAGCCTCTAAAGAACAGAAGTGTAATAAGGTTTACAACAAAACTTACTGCGGAAAGAAATGACAACACGAAATGAAAAGACAGCTAGAAGGGGAGTCAGGTCTTGCGGACGCTGCAGCTACCTCGACTATCCCGCACAATGCCTCCGAGCAGCTACCGGATCAGGTCTGCTAAGAGGTGCCGGGATCTACACACAAGGTGCAGGGAGTAAAATGAGTACTGCCAGACTCAGTGGTAATAAACAGGGGTAAGACAATATAGATAAGAAATCCACAATAAAACACTATGTAAAGCTGTACTCAATTCCCTATAACAGTTCAATATCAAGAGTAATGTACCAGCAGTAACAACAACACAGTATAACAGCTAACAGATATAGCTAAATGCAATGCAATGCATGAAATGACCGCTACGGTGCGTAGCCCGATCCAATTAGGGTACTCGTGCTCACTGTGGGGGTTCAGACTCCGGAGGGGCTCCTACAGCCCAAGCACAATATCATGAATATACGCTGCGGCGCGCAGCCCAATCCACTACCAGTCATCTAATATGCAAATGCAGCCTCGCAGGCTCAAAAGTAGTTTTGAAAACTCTTTTATCATTTTTCAGTTGAAAACGGTATGTCAAAGTTCCAGAGATTGGAAAAATCATGATAACAGTAATAGCTACGGACTGGTAGTAAAACTAGCATGTCAATATCATAGAACAATGATAACGATCATCACAGGATCCCAATAAGTGGCTCACAGCCCATAAGTGTACTCAACAGTCCAAGAAGGAGGTTCAACAGCTCAAGAGTAGCCAATATCACAATATAATATGCAACCATCCGAGAAGGAGGTTCGACGACTCAAGAATAGCAAGTATCATAACACAGTATCAACAGGTCGGACTAGGCCATAGTCCCCAATCACAATCGACCCCGCACTCACAAGAGAGTACGTGTCTCGCCGCTATACATCGTCATAAAGTGGTATACCGGGGTTTCGAATCCGCTGGTCATCACCCACATCTATTACTCACCTCAATACAGCTTGACGACTAGTCCGCGATGCCCTTGCCACGAGAATCAATCTCCACACACGTAGAATCTGATCAAATGTAGTAGAAACACAACAAATTAGGCCAATGGGACGACACCTAGTCAAAACAACTCAATTTACATCAAAATTCACAAGGTTGCCAAAATCCGACTTTCGTTACACTTCTCGAAAAATTACGAAAGTCACATATTTGGAACCCTCGTCTCAATACGAGTCTAGGCATATAAAATTTACCAAATTCGGACTCCATTTTCCCACTCAAATCCTTATTTTTCTAAAGTTCAAGCCTAGGGCTAAAACTTCCATAAAATACCCCAAATTCCTCCATTTTCATGAGATAATTGCATAATATTATCAATACTAATCATAATTTAAGTCCATAGTTGATTACCTGATGAATTCCCTTGAATTTCTCTTCAAAATCGCCCAAATCGCCTCTTAAGCCGAGACCCAAATGTTTTAGAATGTTCTGAAATTTCTAACTTCTGATATTATTAATCCTTCTACGATTTCCGCTCCTGCGGACAAAATGCCGCTCATGCGAGCCCGTATCCGCGACCAACTGGTCGCTTCTGCGATTCCAGGCCTAGCCGGCCAATCCCGCTTCTGCGAGCAAGGACCGCTTCTGCAATTCAACACAAGGACCCAATTTCCGCCCCTGCGACCCACCTCCGCTTCCGCGATTCCGCCTCAGCGGATAGAGTTCCGCTTCCGCGAACTCGCCTAGGTGGTCAATAATCCGCTTCTGCGGACTTTCCCATCATGTCTCAAGACCGCTTCTACGATCACCCTCACGCACTAGCGACGCCGCACCTGCGGTCCCTTGGCCGCAAGTGCGAAAACACCAGAAACCAGAAGTGTTAAACCTGCAATTTCCATGATTTCTTTTGTTTAACCACCCGAAAACACCCCGAAGCCCCCGGGACCTCATCCAATCACACCAACACATCCTAATACCTTATTCGAACTTGCTCAAATCCTCAAAACACGTCTAACAACACCAACACTCACAATTCACATCGAATTCAAACCTAAATTTCTTAAAGCTTTCCGAATTAGACATTCGATCAAAAACCCGACCAAACGACGTCCGAATGGCCATTGCAGACATATCCAAAATCACATGACGCAGAAATTATCGGAATTCTATTCCGACCCCCGGATCAAAATCTCACCTACCGTTCGAATTTCGCCAAAATTCAACCTTAGCCAATTCATGCCTATTTCTACACCAGACTTCCGAATTCAATTCCGATCGCTCCCATAAGTCACAAATCACCTCCCGGAACTAACCAAATCATCAGAATCCTGATTCCGAGCCCTCTAACTAAATAGTCAACTCCGGGTTGATTTTTCATATTCAAGTTTCCTTCAAAAAGGCTATATGCCTCATTTTCAATCCAATTCACTCCTAACTCACCCGATAGACTCTAACACTGATATAACAATATAAAACATAAAATTACAATATAACGGGGTAGTAATTCACGTGATAATGGGCCGGGTCGTCACAAGTGTTCTGTTAGCATTTTAACTGTTAGTAGACTGTTTCATTAGCTGAAATGTTAGTAGCTGAAGTGTTAGTTAACTGTTAGCACACTGTTTCATTAGCATATAACTGTTAACTGTTAATTAGCTCTAATTATTTGTTACCTATTTACTTTTACCTATTTGTTAAATAGAATTCTAAAGGAAAACAACCAATGGCAAGTAAGAAAAAAAAGGGCAGGCAACCAAAGAGGCAAAGGTGTTCAGCAACTCAAGATAGTAATGATGAGCAGCCCATGTCACCAGTTGCTTCAAATGTACCAGGTTTAGAGGAGATAGATCTTTCAACAACAATGTTCAGTCAAGCAAGTCAGTCAAGTCAATCAAGTTATCCAGTACAAGCCCTTCAATTTCAGTTTATGCCAACTCCATCAGTCCAAAAGAAGCCTCCTAACAATACTATGCCACCAGATTTTGTTTCAGATTCTGCCCCAGAAATTAGGCCAAGGAGTTTCTCTGAAGAAAGGACAAGACTCCTTATGAGACAACACGGAACCATACCACCTATAACAAGGACAATTAATTTTGTTGGTGACTCATCTAGTGTGACAAAGAAGGGTGTAACAAGAAAGTGAATGTTTTTGTGAATGACAACACTTGTAAATTTTTGGCTGCTATGACAGTATGTAAATTTTTGGCTGCTATGACATTATGTAAATGTTTTTGTGAATGTTTAAACATGTGTAATTGTGAATGTTTAAGGCCTGATTTTAACTAGCTGAAGTTTGTTGGTGATATTGTGTTAAAGTTGTGTTAATTGTGAATTTGCACGCAGTTGTGTTAATTGTGAATTTGCAGGCAGTTAATGTGTTAAAGTAAGGTGTTACAGTTGTGTTAATTGGTCGTTGTTAGTGAATGTGTTAAAGTATGTTGTTACTGCACAATGATGGACCTGGAAAATGGGAAATGGGATTCTTATTGAAATAGATCAGCAAATAGAATAGCAATTCCAGTGAAATGGGGTTCTGAGTTACCGCCCAGTGAATAACAATTTGACTAGGGTTCTTGAATTAGCTGTTATAAGTTAATAGCAATTCCAGTGAAGTTCAATAGATACAATTAAGACAAAAACAACTAGTGAATTCCAGTGAAGTTCAATAGATACAATTACAGTCAAGTTCAATAGATACAATTAAGCCAAAAATGGTCAACTTCCGGTGAATTAAGCCAAAACCAGTCAAGTTAACAATGATACATGAAACTTAAACAAAATATGCCAATTGACTAACAAACAAAGTTCCCTACCAAACTAAACAAAATATGTCAATTGACTACATCTTGGTTAATTCTACTTCATTATCCACGCAGCAAGGAATCCAACAAACATTGCCCAAGAACCAATAATCACCATCATTAGTTGTACAACTTTTTCTTCCAATTTTTTAACTTTAGCATCTTCTAATTTCTTCATGGCTTCCATGTCAAGTAATTTTTCTTTCAACATGTCTCTTTCAATCGAAATGGCATTCAATGATGACCTCAACTCTCTTATTTCAAGTTGGGAACCATCCGTGGTTATTTCATCCTCCCATTCGAAATAACCACATGAATTATTGTGCCAAACAAACATTAAAAAGATTCAATTTTTTTTTTCAATTCAAAACAGAAAATAACATTAATGAGAAACAAATTCACATCGAAACCTTACCTTAGGGCGTGCACATTTGAAAAATTTCCCACCGGGATTGGAGGGAGTGCTTGATGTGAAATGGTTGGCAATAATACCACATCGACACCTTCTCTTAGAAGAAGTACTGTTCTCAGACATTAATGAAGATGAAGAGAAATACAACAAAGAAGAAAGAAAGAGGCAAAATAATGAAGTAGAAATCAACCCTAAGTTTATACCCACTATTATTTACATTACTGGGGCCGGTCAAATTGATGTGGCGGATTTAATTTGTCTATATGACAAATTTTATCTTAGTTGGCAAAATTATAGACTGGATCCGGTTGCCACGTAGGAGGCCCGTTAAAATTGGGTACTTTTTTGACTACTTTAATAACGGTAGGTAGTTTTTTAGCCCGATAGTATATCGGGGTACAAATTTGGGTAAATATCCAAAATACAGGTACTTTTTTGGCCTTTTTCCCATTAATAAATAATTTAAATGAATAGTTATTTTAATTTATTTTGCCACTGCTATATATAACTACTGTCTTATTAGTCAATGTCAAAATCATTTGACCCCAATATTGTGGTATGTACGAAAGCACAAATTTCAAAATTCTTATACCAACACAAATATTATGTCATATTTATATTACAAGTCTCAAAAGGTTTTTGTTTCTTAAAATTTGTATTATTCCAAATTCAGTCAAATAAATTAGAATGGAAGATTACTGGTTTTATTTAATTTTTTCAAACTGCTTATCTCTTCAATTGCGTTATTTCCGAATCTAATTAAATTCCATTAAATACAAGCTACAGGAAAATGAGAAAATATGGCAGTCTTTCTCTTGTCTCAAAAAAATTACAATCTCCAGAACCTCAAAATTGAAAATCCAAATAAAAGGAAGGATTTTTAGAGAAAAAAAAAAAGGAAGAGAAGACTCTGTTATGAGCTCAATGGGCTATTCTCCCCGTTACTATGTTGTAATTCTTCATCTCTTTGGTCCCTAATTTCCATTGCAATTACTTGCTCTTTCAGCTTCTCATCATTTAATTCTTCAGTTTCCTTCTCACATTTATTCCCAAACGAAGAACCTTTGCTTGACATATATATAGGCGTCGCCAAAAAAGTTGGGTTCAAATCACCTGCCATTATCACAACTATTTTCTCTTCAAAAACCGGCATGACTTTTAAGTTATCGTCCTCGCCGGCGCCGGCTTCAGGATCATCACCGGAACGTTTCCTGTAAGAGCAAGCTAAGATTACAAGAGCAAAAGCTATTAACCCTAGCATGGCTGCTACGCCGGCAAAGAGATACGGCGCGGGAGAACGCCACGGCGATCTCTGAAAACCCGCCGGCGGAGAAAATGTAGTTTTTACGGTTAGTTCTGTTGTTGATGGAGTAGCAATAAAGGCACTCACAGTTCGCATTTTCTTTATGTTCTTTTTATTTTATTTTAAGAACTGATTTGCTTTTTCTGTTTTTGCCTAATTGGCTTGAGAAGGTATATGTATATTTATAAGAAGGTTTGCAAGAATAGAATAAATATTAATAGAGGATCAAACAATTTTTTAAAGAGAAAATATAAGGTTCTAGTACTCCATCGTCATATAGTATATAATTTTAGGAAAAGGGAATAAGCAATCTTTTACTACAGAATATGATAACTTCATTTTGTATGAATGGAATAACTGTTCACGAAGAAAAAGAGCATTGCCCAGAAAAACATATTAGAGACATCTCGTGGGGGCAGAAATTATTTAAGTGGTTCAAAAACTGAAAAATTATAGCTAGTAAGAATTGAATCAGTAACCTTATAAAGTTTTGAACCATCTTAACAACTAAATTATGCTTTTGAATTTTGTCAAAAGGAATAAAAATATAATATATAAAGTAAAAATTATATTTTATTTTATACATACAATATAATTTTTTAACAATCACAAAGACTACTAATCACAATGACTAACAAGACTTTTAGGCGAATTTAGTTTGACATAAATAAAAATAAAATATGTCAACACATTATTCATGCTTTTAAGTTCTATGCGATTCTTAAATTTGATTTTTTTGTCGATACTTAAATATAGAGTTATTCTTATTAGGTATTTCAACTAAATAATATTTGTGCCAATTAGATACTTTATAGTGACATGATTGAGTGCGGGAGTAGGGCGCTTGAACCATGAAAAAAGGGCCGTTGACTATTATTATATTATAATATATTCTTCCAATTAAAACTAACTTTTATCCTACATTCTATTTCTCTTCTTCTACTTCGAGTGATCCCATTATTTTTCTTCTTAATTTTTTTTAAAACAAAAAAAAGTTTAATGTACATGGATTTGACTATTTTCATTTGGCACGCTTGTTCTCTTTATACAGCACTTATAAGCTACACCAATTTCGATGAGGAATAGAGAGAATAGCATGATATTTCACTAAAATCAAAACAAGAAGAAGTGAGAAGAAGTTGAATTGAGGAAATTTTCAGTGAGCTTTTAGGGTACTAAGTCGCCAGAGCCGACGATCAGATTTTTCATTTTTCAAAAATGAGTTTCAATTTGTTTTGGGGATTAATTCTAAAATGTGGAATATTTTAAGGTGTTAGATGCAACTGTACTACACATATTTAATTTTTATAATAGTTTTTCTTAGATGGTCTATAAAGTATCTAATTGACATAAATACTCCCTCCGTTTCAAATTATGTGAACTCATTTGACTGGGCACAGAGTTTAAGAAAAGAGAGAAGATTTTTGATTTTGTGGTGTAAAATGAGGCACCTTTATTTTGTGTGGCTATAAATCATTGCATAAAGGTAAATTGTTTCCAAATTAGGAAAGAGGTCATTATTTTTGGTACAGACTAAAAAGAAAATAGGTTCACATAAATTAAAACGGAGAGAGTATAATTTAATTGAAGAGCCTGATAAAAACAAATTTATATTTAAGTGTCCAAGTAACTAACAACAACAACAACAACAACAACCCAGTATAATCCCACTTAGTGGGGTCTGGGGAGGGTAGTGTGTACGCAGACCTTACCCCTACCGAGGCTGTTTCCAAATAGACCCCCGGCATCATTCCCTTCAAGAACTTCCCACCTTGCTTTTGGAGACTAAAACAACTAAATTTAAAGATTTAGTTATGTGTTGTGCCATAAATATTTATTGGAGCAAAGCGAACAATACTGTCACATCTCCACTTGCATGCTATTCTTTCTTTCTCTCAAATGTCAATATGTTACTGATTTGGCCATATAAAGGTAAGCATGGGAAAGCCTGGATGGAACTCTGATCCTATCTGTTTCCATCTCTACACTCAACTTTAATTCTATTCCTATTTCCCACAAGGAATATCTCTCCTCTCTGTCATAATAATTAAAAATATGAAAATGGATCTTAGATTGGGCCCCACTGTGGGCCATAAATTGGGCTCAGGTGCAACAGTTAGTCAACATCTAAGCTACAGTGAAAACGCACTCTCATTTTCTCTTTTTCAATCATTAAGCAAACAAGTGAATAAACTATACGATTGGTGGGTAAAGCAACAACAGAAATAAATATCATTAGGATTTGATTCTATTCTAATTCATACTTATCCATAGGTTGCAATTTTTTGAAATTTATTACTCAAAGCACTATTACTATGAATCTCATTACGAAAAAAGTCAAAAACATTTTGAGTCTGAGGGAGAATTTAAAATTCTCCGTGCACGGTATTAAATTAATTTTGAAAATAACAAAGAAATACCTTCAATTTAATATTACGCCAATTCTACGTGAAATGAAATATAGATTTATTTGCGTAAGATTCCTTTTAATGCATTGGTGGAAGAATATTAGGGTTGTATAAAAAGTAGATTTTATCTATTTTTAATAAAGTTCTTTAAATAACAGTAATACATTTTGTTTTTTGTTGTAGAGCGCATTTACCTTTTGCTCGTTCTTTATTATCGGTTCCGCATGCCAAAAGGACAAAAGAGGGCTATCCCCATCATTAAAATTGTTGCAAGTGGAAACAATGGTTCAATCACTAGCACAAAATAAAACCTAAAGAGGAACAAGATAGTGTATTCGAGTATATAATGACTTTAAAATTATCTTAATGTTAGAACAAAGAGTTGTATGCATTTTTGCACCCTTAGTATCAATGACGAAGATAGAAATCTTTTCAAGGGTGTTCAGATTTAAAAGAAGCAATACTTTTTTCAATAAAAGGTATTTAATACTATGTGTTATACATCTCTAAAATATAATATTTTACTTATGTATGCACTGCAACTTTTTGACGACCCTTATGACCATGTGGTTTCGCAACTGCTCCATATAACTACCTTTGAATATATGCGTTTTTATATCATGCTGCTATTTTTTTTCTTCAGTATTTGACAAATGACGTATTTAGATTTTTTACAAAATACATAGTTCAAGTGGCAAAGAATGGTAAATTTGTATCTTAGGTCACAAGTTCAAGTCCCACATCATGTAAACAAAGCCTGGTATTTAAGTGAGGAATGATAGAGGGGCGGGCACAATAGCCACTCGGTCATTAATTTTCTTTTTCCTTTTTTTGTTTTATATAACATATTTGGAGACATTTACTCACAATGCCTTCTCTTCCGCCTCTTTCCCATTTAACCTAAACTTCTTCACGCATGAAGTTCCTCTTCATCAAATTATGTAGTGTTCGGAATTCACTAGCTCGACTTATATATATATATATATATATATATATATATATATATATGAAAGAAGTGAAACTAACGAGATTTCACTTCAGGCTTCATTCGGTTGGACCCATTGCCACTAACCATACTGGCGGCCAGTGGTGTAGCCAGAAGTTTCTCGAAGGGTGTTTAAAATTGAAAGAAGTGAAAATAATTTCTAGGCTAAGGATGCTCAATATATATTATTACCTCTAAATCTAATATTTTAATTATATATACAATGTAAATTTTTAACGAAGTGGTCAATTGACCGCCCTTAAGTAACTGTAGCTTCGCCCCTGCTTGCAGCATTGGCATGGGCAAATGATTAAGGATGTATATTGTACAAGTAGATGAAGATAGCCATACATTGAGTGAAAGGACAGTTACTGTTTTAGATTTGGAAACTCACAACCATATCCAAATTTGTTACTCTACTTTTGTTGAATATCATTTCATCATCTACCACCACCTAGTGTTTGTTCACTTTCTAAAAATATTGTATTATAAAATTTTAAAAGGAAAAATTCTTTTTGAACACTAAATAAAGCTATTAAAATACCAAGTCAATATTATTTAGCAGTAATTTTTGTGGGGTAGGAGCCAGTTGGTCATGAGTCTCCTTATTTCAACAAATCTATTAAGCAAGAATCTATTCAGCAGCCTTTATTCATTGTGTCAATGGACTACCCCTTTCATATGCCTTTATTCATTGTGCGTAAAGATTTTAATTTGTTGTGTATTAGTTGTATAAATCATTACAGATTTAACAACCTACTTCTACATGAACGACATATTGTGACGACTCACTTTTAAACTAGTTGAAGTTAGCTGTACTATTTTAATATCCGTTTCGCTCTGTTTGGACTCATATAATTTTGCTACCAATAATATATTTATATAGTTGGATAACTTTAGTGATTATATAAAATTAATACTAATTCTTTAAATTTCACATATATCTTTACACTGTCATTAACCTCCACCTAAACATGAAACACCAGTTCTAATGCAAGTGTGCCCTATAACAATTGACCTTTGATATATATAGACAAAATTCTGTAGAGGTTTAGGTGCCTAGCAGAAACATTTGGGCTATTTAACCTGCTTTAGGACTAGTGGGCCATTATCTGAAGCCCAAATTCTACTTTCGGCCCTCCCTAATGGGCCTTCTTTCATTTTTAGGGCATTTGTATCTATACTCGTTTTTCGCGTCACATTTTAATTTGTGTCCGTTTTGCAAAAAATTGCAAGCGTACCTGTTTTTTCGCATAATTTCAGCATACGGTGCTGAAGTAGCTGTATGAGGACAAATCGGACGCAAAATAAGGCTAGTCTGTATGCACGCGTGGCCGGTGCGGATGAAGTGCAGGACGGGGACGCCTCCTCATAAAGACGACGACATTCGGAGACGTCCTCCCTTATGGCCGTACGTCAAGAGGGGTACAGTCCCGCCCCTAAATGTCGAGTCGGCGGACCTGTCTAGATGGACGTCCCCAATCTCCTCCTTCTCATATTTCCGTTATACTTGTAATACCTTAGTGGCGATGTAATAGTTGGGCGAGGGGACCTCTTCCATATGTAAAGAAGGGTCTCCCCCCATTTGTAAGGACCGATAATGAATAATATAACTTTCTCTCTCTATATCGCTCTTCTCTCTATTATCATCACTCCGACTGCTCATTTGCTCTCGATACTTGATTAAATTTTATTATCTTCTTATAAAGATAATCTGTATATACTTACCCGACGATCAATCTTCCATATATATTACCATTGATTCTGATTGACCCTTTATTTACATTGATTGATTTGTTCAAAGGTATTCAATAACTTTTGGGTAAAACAATTTGGCGCCGTCTGTGGGGACTTCGAGAATCAAACTCGTAGTATGCATTCGCAAGATCCGATCATCGGAAAAAGTTTCGAAATGGATGAAAGTAACACGCGACCCAAGGTTGTGGCAGAAGTTACCACAAACCTCCTGAGTGCCATGAACGAGGCTGGTGGAAGCACAACCATCAACGTTACTCCCTTTGCTGCGCCTGAAGCAGAAACCTCCCCCACCCGTCACGAAAGGGACTCCAATCCAAAAGAGGCACCTCCAGCGGTCAGAAGGCTACTGGAGGAATGGCTGACTAGCACCTTGAGCAGCTTGGTGGAAAAGCCACCGCAAGGTTGCGAAAACGCCGCTCCGGCAACAAGCAACACCACCGCGACGGACGAACAGGAAGAAACACGAACCAACGGCCAACTTCTCGAGACGCAGACACACAACGACACACTGGCAACCATCCTCAGAAAAATGAAGGAAATGGTGGGCGAAAACTAGGTCCTCATCGACCAGATGAAGGAGCACCAAGACAGGGTTGATAAGATTCCCGGGGTGCCTAAACTACTACCCAAACGGGATGTAGGAAGGTTTGTGGAATAACCTTATTCTGAAGAAGCGGCACCCTACACCATCCCGAAAACCTTCAAGATGCCCCCATACCTGAAGGTGTACGACGGAACCACCTACCCCGAGGACCACCTCATCCACTACGTCGCTGTAGTAAAAGGTAGCGACTTGTTTAAAGAATAGGTACCGTCAGTACTGCTAAAGAAGTTCGGCGAAACACTAACCGGAGGAACGCTGACTTGGTATTCTCAACTACCCGCCAAGGCGATCTCGACCTTCGAGAAAATGGCGGATAAGTTCGTCACCGCGCATGCCGGCGCTAAGAAAGCAGAAACAAAGGTGAACGACATATTTACCGTCAGACAAACCGCAAGCGAATGCCTTAGGGACTTCCTCGCCAGATTCGATAGGGTAAGAATGAGCCTGCCAAATGTGTCGGAGGGAATAGCGGTAGCTGCCTTCCAGAACGGACTTAGCAGGGACGGCTCCAGTGCTACCAAAAAATTATCGAGCCGGCTCATGAAGTACCCTCCCACGACTTGGGACGAGATCCATAATGCTTATTGGGCTGAGGTGCGGGCAGATGAAGAGGATCTTAACGGGCCAACCCGGCGGCTGGCGCCGTTCACCCGGACGCAAGGAGAGATCGACGGCATGAGGGATGCCGGGAACTCCCCTATCGCCCCAGAAAGGAACGACACCAACCCTACGCAAGATCTTCATTTCCGCCCCCGCGTCATACGGACGCCGTGCAGCGCCACATCGCCCCACTCAGAAATGATCGAGGTACGCCCCCTCTACTTTCTTCACATAACTTTTCTGTTTCACCCTCAGAAGTGGTGTACGCACTGGAGAAGCTCGGCACTAAGGTGCAGTGGCCCCAAAAGATGAAGTCAGACCCAACCACGAGGAAATCCAATGTCATGTGCGAGTTCCATCAGGAACAAGGGCGCCAGACTGAAGACTGTATCGGCCTATGACAGGAAGTCGTCAAAATGCTCAACCAGGGCTACCTAAAGGAACTGCTCAGCGATAAGGGGAAAGCTAATTTTGCGCGCGGATGGGAGCACTCCAAGGACCCCCAAAGCCGCCCGCTCCGACACGTACGGTAAACATGATCATCGGAGAGGGGGATGACGCCACCATCAACCACGTCAAATTCACCAACACCCACCGACTGAAGAGAACCATCTCTCACGAACGGTACGATGACCTCGAAGGGAGTATCACATTCGATGAGTCTGACGCTGACGGTTTGTGTTTCCCTCACTATGATGTTTTAGTTATTACCCTGCATATCATTGATACTGATGTCAGGAGAGTCATGATTGATGACGGAAGCGGCGCCTGCAACATTCATCCGAGAGTCCTCGCACGGATGGGACTCGAGGATAGAATTACCCCCAGGTGCATAACTCTAACTGGTTTAAACAATGTAGTAAAGCGCACATCAGGAGAAGTGACCCTGCCCGTCCTCGCAGGAGGTGTCACCCTAGAAACTACCTTCCACGTGATGAACCAGGAGACGGCCTACAACATCATCATTGGACGCCCATGGATACACGCCATGCGAGCAGTCCCGTCAAGCCTGTACCAAGTGATCAAATTCCTTACCCCATGGGGAATATTCAACATCAAAGGGGAGCCGCGCACAACGCAGGAATGTTACAAAATAACTCAAGATTGCGCTCACACCTGACAATTAAGCGGGGCAAGTGCGCATGCAATGCAATCAACCATGTCGGGGACCCAAGCGGACCCGACAGCCGATGCCATACGGGATCCAGACATCATAGAACCCTGCAATGCTACGGCCGAGGAGCTCGACCCGGTTTAGCTAGACCAGAACGACCCCGAGAAGAAGGCCTACATCGGTCACGAGCTCGTAAATCCGGGTAAGTACCATGAATTCTTGACTAAACATGCTGATACGTTTGCTTTTACCCATGTAGATATGCCAGGGATCTCGCCATATATCGCCACGCACCGGCTCAATGTGGATCCACTACACCCGCTAGTAAAATAGGGCAGGAAAAAATTCAACGCCGCCATTAATGAGGCGGTCCGGGAGGAGGTAGACAAGTTACTAGCCAACGGTTCCGTTAGAGAGTCAAAGTACCCACAATGGATCGCTAATGTGGTAATGGTCAAGAAGAAAAATGGAAAATGGAGGATGTGCGTGGACTTCACCGACCTGAATAAGGCCTGCCCTAAGGACACTTTCCCCCTACCCCACATCGACCAGCTAATCGACGCCACAACTGGGCACGAGCTATTAAGCTTCTTGGACGCCTATTCCGGCTATAAACAGATTCTGATGGCCGAGGAGGATCAGGAGAAAACCGCCTTCATCACCCACCAAGGCACCTACTACTACAGGGTGATGCCCTTTGGGCTAAAGAACGCGGTGGCCACTTACCAGAGGTTGGTCACTAAGATGTTCAAAGAACAACTCGGGAAAACCATGGAGGTTTATATCGATGACATGCTAGTCAAATTAGCAAAGAAGGAGGATCATATCGATCACTTGCAAGAGGCTTTCAAAATATTGAACAATTACAGGATGAAGCTGAACCCCGAAAAATGCGCTTTTGGCGTGGCATCCAGGAAATTCCTCGATTTCTTTATATCACAGCGAGGAATAGAGGTCAACCCCGACCAAATTAAGGCGATTGCCTCGATACCCGAAGCACTTACCAACAAGAAACAGGTTTAGAAGTTGACAGGCCGAATAGCCGCCCTCTCTCGCTTCATCTCCCGATCGTCAAACATGTGCCACAAATTCTTCAATGTATTGAGAAAAGATAACGACTTCCACGGGAGTGACGAGTGCGTTAAGGCCCTATAAGAGTTTAAAACGTACCTGACATCCCCACCAATATTGGCAAAGGCGGAACCAAACGAGCCCCTACTAATATATCTAACCGTCTCCGAGGTTGCGGTCAGCGCAGTGCTCGTCCGCGAACAAAAACGTACGCAATCACCTATCTATTACATTAGTAAGACTCTAGTGGACGCCGAGACTCGGTACCCATACCTCGAGAAGCTGGCATTGGCATTGGTCACAGCTTCTCGAAAGCTGAGACCTTACTTCCAATGCCACCCCATCCGAGTAGTAACCACCTTCCCTCTAAGAAGCATCCTACACAAGCCCGAACTGCCGGGCCATCTCGCCAGATGGGCTATAGAGCTTAGCGAGCACGATATCACCTATATCCCTAGAACCGCCATCAAATTGCAAGTCCTCGCCAACTTCGTAGCCGACTTCAGCGTCGGCATCTCGCCTGAGGCTGAGAGGGAGGCCCTGCAAACGGCCCCTAACATGGACCCCTGGATACTCCATACCGATGGGGCTGCGAACGCCTCGGGATCGGGACTGGGACTCGTTCTCGAGGTCCCTATGGGCGAGGTCATTTGCCAGTCCATACGATGCCTCGAGATGACTAACAACAAAGTAGAGTACGAAGCTGTTATTGCAGATTTGAAATTAGCTGCCAGGTACGGGGCCCGCCGAGTGATCTTGCATTGCAACTCACAACTTGTGATAAATCAAGTCGCCGGGGCTTACCAGATCAAGGAGCAAGGGTTACAAAAATATCAAGCCGAGGTCTGTGAACTGATGGCCCAATTCGATGAGTGTCGCTTCGAACAAATCCATAGGGTACATAACGCCGAAGCCGACGGGTTGGCCAAACTGGCCGTAGCGTCCACTAACCTGAGCAAAAAGAGCACCGTCACTCTCATGCATTCTGCCATAGATCACAGCGAGGTATTCTCTCTGCACCTAACTTGGGACTGGCGCAACCAGTTTGTATCGTACTTGCAGGAAGGGCACCTACCGTGCAACAAAAAAGAGCCCAGGTAGCTTCGCACACAGGTAGCAAGATACTGCCTGATGAACGGTGATCTCTACAAAAGAACTTTTGGAGGACCCCTGGCCAAATGCCTGGGGCCCAATCAGACGACCCCGGTACTGGAAGAGGTCCATGAGGGTTATTGCGGCGCCCATACGAGAAACCGAGCACTCGTACGGTGCCTGATACGGGCCGGATACTATTTACCCACCATGAAAAAAGACGCGGCAGACTAAGTTCGGCGATGCGAAAAATGCCAAAGGTTCGCTCCCATGATACATCAGCCGGGGGAGCCCCTCCATTCGGTCACTTCCGCATGGCCCTTCATCAAATGGGGGATAGATATAGTCGGACCGCTGCCTGCCCAACGAGGAAAGGTACGCTTTCTACTAGTTTTAACTGACTATTTTTCTAAGTGAGCAGAAGCAGGCGCCTACGCCCAAATCCGTGAGCAAGAAGTCATAACCTTCATCTGGAAGAACATCATATGCCGCTTCGGCATTACCAAAGAAATAACATACGACAACAGACGACAGTTCATAGGACAAAAAACAACCGACTTTTTCGACAAATGGCACATCAAAAGAATACTCTCAACGTCATATCATCCAGCCGCCAACGGCCAAGCGGAATCATCCAACAGGACCATATTAATATCTTGAAGAAGAAACTTGAAGACGCCAAGGGATTGTGGCCTGAGTTGCTACCAGAAGTATAATGGGCACATAGAACCACCACCAAATCCTCCACAGGAGAGACTCCCTACTCATTAGTCTACGGAACCGACGCCGTCATACTAGTTGAAGTCGGCGAACCAAGTCTCAGATACTCACACATAAGCGGAGATGAGAACGACACAAGCCGACTACAAGACTTGGACGAGGTCGAAGAAAGAAGAGAAATGGCCCACATCAGGTTAGTGGCGCAGAAACAGCAGGTCGAGAGATACTACAACAAAAGGACGAAAATTCGTCCACTCAAGACAAGCGACTACGTGCTAAAAGCCAAAACACTAGCATCCAAAGATCCCAACAAGGGGAAGTTGGGCACCAATTGGGCAGACCCTAAAAAATCATCGCAGTAGCAGACAAGGGCTCCTTCAAGCTGGAGACCATGGATGGAAAGATACTCCAAAACAAATGAAATATCTCACACCTCAAGTGTTTCCACTTTTTAGAGGCACCCCCAAGCCGTACTCTTTTTCCCTCTTCCGGGTTTTTTCCCAGTTGGGTTTTCCCGGAGAGGTTTTTAATAAGGCGACGAAGGAGATGTCCGGAATCGCTTGCAGGATTATTCTGATGCGCCAAGCGTACCATCCGGCACGAATAGCACATCACAGGGACTAGGGCTACTGCCATAATATATGAAAGGCTACGGCCATCTCTAATGAATGAAAGGCTACGACCATAATGTACGAAATGCTACAGCCATCTCCAATGAATGAAAGGCTACGACCATAATGTATGAAAGGCTACGGCCATCTCCAACGAATGAAAGGCTACAACTATAGTGCATGAAAGGCTACGGCCATCTCCGACGAATGAAAGGTTACGGCCATAGTGCATGAAAGGCTACGGCCATCTCCAACGAACTAAAGGCTACGGCCACAGTGCATGAAAGGCTACGACCATATCCAATAAATGAAAGGCCACGGCCATCCATGATTAATGAAAGGCTACAGCCATCCGCCATAACGCACGAAAGGCTAAGGCCTAAACATCTAAAGGAGAAGGCTACGGCCTCCTCCAGTCGAAACAAAAGGCTAAGGCCCAAACATCTAAAGGAGAAGGCTACGACCTCCTCTAGGTGAAACAAAAGGCTAAGGTCCAAACATCCAAAGGAGAAGGCTACGACCTCCTCCAGGTGAAACAAAAGGCTAAGGCCTAAACATCTAAAGGAGAAGGCTACGGCCTCCTCCAGGTGAAAGGAAAGCCTAAGGCATTAACAACTAAAAGATAAGGGTACGGCCTATCCGAGGCAAAATGGAAGGTCGAGAGGACAGCCGCGCAAGACATATAAGTCCGGCCTCGCCCAAACTGGGACTCAGGCTAAGTGCCCTCGACGTCAAAGTATGGGTTCGCCCTCGTTGGAGCCGGGATTCAGGAAAAGGGTCTCGCCATACAAAATTTTTATTAAGGTCAACCCCAAACAGTACGAAAATAAAAGCAAAGGAAGAAGACTAGAGGAGTTAATATAAAAGAAAAGAAAAAGTTTCTTTATTGAAATATGATTACAAAAGTACAAGGGGAGTGTGGGGGGGGGGGGGGGGGGCACAGGTTACAAGTATGCATAAACCCTATTCAACTATCAAGGCCTTCTCTGTCTCCTTCTGCCCCATCAGCGCCGTCCTCACCCTCGTCCCGAAACATCCTCTCGATCCAGAACCCGGTGCCCAGCTGGTCCGCATCAGTAAAGGAGCCGCCCGTCTGAACTGGGGAATCAGGGTCGTAGCCACAGGCTTCATGAGCTGTCCTGACCAGACGGCGTTGCTTGTCAACTTCTGCCTCGGCAGCTCTTCGAACACAGTCCGCCTCGCCTCTGCATACACCAGCATGTCCTGGTCTTCGCGAGGCACGTCTCCAACTGGGCCAACGGCCTCCGCCTGATGAGCAACCTCCGCTTTGGCTGAAACTTCTTAAAGCTCGGCCGATAAGGCATCGACTTTGGTGCGTAGCTCACCTGCCTCCATTATTGCTACACGGTCCAGATTCAGTTTGTCACACCTCCTTTTTACGCACCCGCGGGAGCGCGAGGGAGTTTTTCCAATTAAGGGACAATCGAGACGGGATTGATTTATTTAATTCAGAGTCGCCACTTGGGAAAATAATGGTGTCCCGAGTCACCGGTTTAATCCCGAACCGAGGAAATTTATGACTCTATAACACAGTCTGCGAAACTAGAAACCGGGATAAGGAATTCTGTTAACCCGGGAGAAGGTGTTAGGCACTCCCGGATTCCGTGGTTTTAGCACGGTCGCTCAATTGCAATTTTTGTTTCTATCTGATTCTTTTATATATTTTAATTATGTGCTTTTAATGTTCCGCTTTTAACTTTAAGAAAAATTGCGGCGTCACGAAAACACATTTCGAGTCACACCGCAACTAGTACGCCTGTGACTTTAATGTATTTCAGTTTCGCCGAGAGTAAGATTTGGGTCACATAAATGCGCACCCGTATTTAGGGAAGTGATTTGTTTACAGGTCGTGCCTAAAGAGTCTATCGTCTTATTAATTTTGGGAAAAGACCGTGAAATTCGCTAAACGGTCTTCCCGAGTCTATGTTTTTATTACAATTGATTGAGGGCCCCGCAAATGTGTATTTAGTGCGGCGAGGCTCATCTCATTTTATTAAAGGCCAATCTTAGGATGGACTATATTGTCTACTTTTGTTATTTTGTCTCTAATATTAATTTACTACCTAGTCCTACATGTATTATAATGAATAATTTTATGATTTAAAAGAACTCTTTTAATAGTTTTTAATTCCAATTTAATAATAACGGATATGGCATCCACGATGCGATTGAGCCTAATATAAAGGAGAAACCAATAAGCTGGGCTTGAGGCCCATACGTGTGCCAGCCAGTTGAATGGGTAGACAATTACGAATCCTAATTAGTAATCAACAAATTCTTTGCTGAAGGTGAATGTGCCTAAGTAGTAATGACATTTTTTGCTTCTACCTCTTTAACGCAAATTTCTATAACATAACATAGCTCTTGGCTTTTGCAGCTTATCAACACCGATTAAAACCATGTATTGAATGTATTATATACGAAATTGAGATAGGATTATTAGCTTTGTGAACTCATTCCTAAGTGTAACCCTATAATCAACTTCAAAAGCGTAAGCCGAGACTAAATTAATTCTATAAGCACTAGCATTGAACAACCCAAATTTATTATCTAACTAAGCAATAGCACAAAGCTTCAACCACTACCAAATATTTCAATGACATTCTAAAACATGAAATCCAAACAACGCTTGTGTTTTTAGTGAAATTTCAGTTTTCAAACACATTAGACTTGCTATATTTGACAATCAATCATTCATTACCAAATATTTCAATTACATGTGACAACTAACATCTGAAACCATATTATTCATAGTCCAGCATTAACAAGCGTTGAATTTGAACTATCTTATCTAATATCAAATGCAAGTTCATTTATGATGAGTCTATCTCTTCAACATTACATATATCAAATGAAAACAAAGGCATCATATTGTAAAACTAGCATCACTTGATTCTGCAAAACAGTATAGGTGCAATTGTCGAACTTCCTATTGCCAAGGGGTAGAGTATACCTGGAAAATTTGAAAACAATGAAGCAAAGACAGAGTCAGCAGTAACAATGGACAACAATAACCACAGCAACAAGGCAGGACAGTAACAGCAAGCCAGCCAACAGCACCTCAACAGACCAGCAATAACAAAACCAACACACCCAATGAACCAGATACAATACTCAGCAACCAATGACCCAGAAATAATCAGGTGCTACCACATTCAGTGAACCAGCTATAACACTCAGTAACCAACGAGCCAAAGGTAATCAAACTCCACCAATCAATGAACCAGTGGCTAAACTTTGACACCAAACAGCAAACAAAAACAGACCACAGCAGTGGCTAAGATGCAGCACTAGCAATGGCCAAACAACAGTCAACTAGCAAACCAGACACAATCAAACCAGTGGCAATCTCTCAGCAAACCAGTAATGACAGAAGAAATAGAGGCCAAAGCAAAAGCCACCAGTAGGCAGTCAATACCAATATGTTTATATGAATGTATGTAAATATCCAGGTTGTGAATGTCTATCCCTAATCCCTCTAAGAGTCTGTTCCAGGGGTCCCTTACTTATAGTTGAGACCAACAGCTCCTAAGGTTACTCCCCCACGTCAGAGGCTCTATTTGCCCATACCTCTCTATGTTTTTAGCACTAAAACCTGTCTAAGTGTGGGTTTTACTATTTTAAACTATTGTATGCAACAGCTATGCCCTGCTGCAGCAGGTTCCACCAATCCCTTTTATGGGCACATTATTTTTAAAATCCAAAAATATGCTAATACTAATTAAATCCCTATCAGTTATATCCACACTCCATATGTAACAGTGATTCTGGAACCAATATTGAGTTTCACTGCTATATTGTTCCGACCAACATACCCATACAACTAATCGACGACGTTCATCTAATTGATTACAATGTATAACAATGATAATGATTTAATTGTCCAAACAGTGATTCTGAAAATCTCGGCAAACATGAAACTAAGTATTCGATGACGCTAATCGAAGCGAATACGCATTTGAACATACACGCAATCAAACAAATGATACAGACGAATAATTGACCAAATAAAGGTCTTGGGAGATGAAGAACAAAGCAGAGAACTAAAAGAGGAAACAAAGGGCAAACAATTTACATGATTAAACACATTAAATATGAAGAAAGAAGAATAGAAATACCATATAAGACGAAACCATAGCTCGAACGACCCCGGACCAATCTCGGATTTGGCTCACATTTGGATTTTGGAGTCTAACGGAACTTAATCGAAATGTTTTCAAATGAAAACATCTCCATTAAGGTCTATTAGACCCCAATTTGTTTCGATTTTGGACCCCGAATCCCTAATTAGATTTCTAGGGTTCTTTGAGGTTCGAATTGGGGTTTGAGGGGTTCTGGTCAGATTCGAACCAAGCCGTGGTTAGTGGGGGTATGAGGGGGGTGAGGGGAGGCTATGGTATGATTTTGAAGTGGTTTGGGATGAATTTTCAAATTCCGACGAACTTCGAATTGATATTCGAAGCGTTCGAGTAACATTCGAAGCTAACCAACGCCGGATTCGTATAGAGGGGCTTTGGGAAAATCCATGGTGTTAATTTGACGGTGTTTGGCCACCGTCCGCCGCCGTGGGCGATTTCAGGCGGCGGAGGACGGCGGAGTGAGATCTGGGCTTTGAGGCTTCTGAGAGACGAAGGGAGGGGGGGGGGTTCTGAGGGGGCGGGGTAGGTTTTAGGAATATATACTAAGCGTGGGATTGGATCTAGGCCGTTGGATCGATTTAGATCGACGGCTTGGATCCACCCACTTAACGAAACGATGTCGTTTGGGTAGGTTTTGGACCGGGCGGGTTTTGTTTTTTGTGTGGATATGGGTCGGGGTACAGGGGCGATTGGTGACCGTTGGATCAAATGATCTGAACGGCTCAGATCGATCCAAGGTGAGGGTGGGCTGATCCAGTGGTTTGGGCCTGGTTGTTTCGTTTGGGCTTCGTTGAAAATTCAGCCTGGTCTGATTTCCTCTTTATTTTTTTGTTCATTTTGTTTCCCCCTTTTTTATTTAACAATTAATTAAAACTAAAACAATTTTAACCAACTCAAATTAACCTATAGAACCAAATTAATTTATAAAAGTGCTAATTAACTCTCAAATAACAATCACCATGCAATCAAATAGCAATTTAAAATGCAGTCACACAATTTGGACATTAGATGTTTAAAAATGCAAGACTACATTATTATTTTTATGATTTTCATTTTTCTAAAACAAACTTAATTGCTCTAAATTACAAACATGAATTTATATTCAAAAAATGCAAACATTTTTGTATTTTGTATTAATTTAAACAATAGACATGCACACACCAAAAAATGCAAAAAAAATAATAATAATAAGAGAGAAATAACACAAAAATCACAAAAAATTGGAGGGAAGGATGTTGGGGGTCTATTTGGAAACAGCCTCTCTACCTCAAGGTAGGGGTAAGGTCTGCATACACACTACCCTCCCCAGACCCCACTAAGTGGGATTATACTGGGTTGTTGTTGTTGTTGTTGTTGTTGTAGACATGCACACACCAAAAAATGCAAAAAAAATAATAATAATAAGAGAGAAATAACACAAAAATCACAAAAAATTGCGCACAACACAAAACTATTTTATTTTTGAATTTTGGGAGTAATTCTCATGTAGGGCAGAAATCACGTGCTCACAGCTGCCCCTCTTTGCGCGGAAACATGAAGAGTTTTCGTGCAAAGATAAGTGAGCGGATACGAGCGATTTTTGCCCATTCGAGCACTCCGTATGAAGCATTTTGGAAAAGTTTTGACCGAACCTTGCTTCAAAGGTCTCCTACATATCCCTGGCTAAAAGGGAATCAGGTCAATGTAGTTCGGGAAGTTTTGGTAGCTGGGACTACCGTGACTACTGTGATCTTGTTGTTATTGTTGTTGCCGCTGTTACTGCTGTTGCCAATGCTTAACTGATCCCCTTATTACACCGTGCTGAAACAAAATAAGAAGCTAGACTAAGCTACAGTACTACAAATTCTTATCTATCCTTTTTAACTTGATCTTGTCGTGCTCCTTGCCATCCTATCTGACTTGATGTTCCTTCTGATGCTTCTTCTCTTCTGCCAATTGTTATTTCGGCCTATCTTGATTGCCGAACCCCAACCATTGTTTCCTTCTCTATGATCTTCGAACTATTCTCCTTTGTAATCTGAATCTTGCCTTTTCTGATCCTTGTTGCCTCCCCGACTTCACCTATAACTTCAAAACTAAATCGCCACTCCATTCTCCAGGCGGGCTCCCTGACTTCAACTACTACTTCAACAATAAAATCGCCACTCCATTCTCCAGGCGGGCTCCCTGATTTCAATTACTACTTCAAAATAAAATCGCCACTCCATTCTCCAGGCGGGCTCCCTGACTTCAACCATAACTTCAAAACTAAATCGCCACTCTATTCTCCAGGCGGGCTTCCTGACTTCAACTACTACTTCAAAAATAAAATCGCCACTCCATTCTCCAGGCGGGCTCCCTGATTTCAATTACTACTTCAAAATAAAATCGCCACTCCATTCTCCAGGCGGGCTCCCTGACTTCAACCATAACTTCAAAACTAAATCGCCACTCTATTCTCCAGGCGGGCTTCCTGACTTCAACTACTACTTCAAAAATAAAATCGCCGCTCCATTCTCCAGGCGGGCTCCCTGATTTCAATTACTACTTTCAAACAAAATCGCCACTCCATTCTCCAGGCGGGCTCCCTGACTTCGACTACTATTTCAAAATAAAATCGCCACTCCATTCTTCAGGCGGGCTCCCTGACTTCAACGCGGGCTCCCTGACTTCAACTACTACTTCAAAAATAAAATCGCCACTCCATTCTCCAGGCGGGCTCCCTGACTTCAATTACTACTTCAAAATAAAATCGCCACTCCATTCTCCAGGCGGGCTCCCTGACCTCAATTACTATTTCAAGATAAAAATCGCCACTCCATTCTTCAGGCGGGCTCCCTGACTTCGACTACTACTTCAAATAAAATCGCCACTCCATTCTCCAGGCGGGCTCCCTGACTTCAATTACTACTTCAAAAATAAAATCGCCACTCCATTCTCCAGGCGGGCTCCCTGACTTCAATTACTACTTCAAAATAAAATCGCCACTCCATTCTCCGGGCGGGCTCCCTGACCTCAATTACTATTTCAAGATAAAAATCGCCACTCCATTCTTCAAGCGGGCTCCCTGACTTCGACTACTACTTCAAATAAAATCGCCACTCCATTCTCCAGGCGGGCTCCCTGACTTCAACTACTACTTCAAAACTAAATCGCCACTCCATTCTCCAGGCGGGCTCCCTGACTTCAACTACTACTTCAAAAATAAAATCGCCACTCCATTCTCCAGGCGGGCTCCCTGATTTCAATTACTACTTCAAAATAAAATCGCCACTCCATTCTCCAGGCGGGCTCCCTGACTTCAACCATAACTTCAAAACTAAATCGCCACTCTATTCTCCAGGCGGGCTTCCTGACTTCAACTACTACTTCAAAAATAAAATCGCCACTCCATTCTCCAGGCGGGCTCCCTGATTTCAATTACTACTTTCAAACAAAATCGCCACTCCATTCTCCAGGCGGGCTCCCTGACTTCAACTACTATTTCAAAATAAAATCACCACTCCATTCTTCAGGCGGGCTCTCTGACTTCAACTACTATTTCAAAATAAAATCGCCACTCCATTCTTCAGGCGGGCTCCCTGACTTCAACTACTACTTCAAAATAAAATCGCCACTCCATTCTCCAGGCGGCTCCCTGACTTCAATTACTACTTCAAAATAAAATCGCCACTCCATTCTCCGGGCGGGCTCCCTGACTTCAACTACAATTTCAAAATAAAATCGCCACTCCATTCTCCAGGCGGGCTCCCTGACTTCAACTACTACTTCAAAATAAAATCGCCACTCCATTCTCCAGGCGGGCTCCCTGACTTCAACTACTACTTCAAAATAAAATCGCCACTCCATTCTCCAGGCGGGCTCCCTGACTTCAATTACTACTTCAAAATAAAATCGCCACTCCATTCTCCAGGCGGGCTCCCTGACTTCAATTACTACTTCAAAATAAAATCGCCACTCCATTCTCCAGGCGGGCTCCCTGACTTCAATTACTACTTCAAAATAAAATCGCCACTCTATTCTCCAGGCGGGCTTCCTGACTTCAACTACTACTTCAAAAATAAAATCGCCGCTCCATTCTCCAGGCGGGCTCCCTGATTTCAATTACTACTTTCAAACAAAATCGCCACTCCATTCTCCAGGCGGGCTCCCTGACTTCGACTACTATTTCAAAACAAAATCGCCACTCCATTCTGATCCTTGTTGCCTTCCTTCTGATTTTGAACTTGAATTCATGCTGGGGATTTCTGTTACACTCTACTGCTTTCCTCAAACAACTTCGAAAGTAAATTGCCACTCCATTCTCCAGGCGGGCTCCCCGACTTCAATTACTACTTCAAAATAAAATCGCCACTCCATTCTCCAGGCGGGCTCCCTGACTTCAATTACTACTTCAAAATAAAATCGCCACTCCATTCTCCAGGCGGGCTCCCTGACTTCAACTACTATTTCAAATAAAATCGCCATTCCATTCTCCAGGCGGGCTCCCTGACTTCAATTACTACTTCAAAATAAAATCGCCACTCCATTCTCCAGGCGGGCTCCCCGACTTCAATTACTACTTCAAAATAAAATCGCCACTCCATTCTCCAGGCGGGCTCCCTGACTTCAATTACTACTTCAAAATAAAATCGCCACTCCATTCTTCAGGCGGGCTCCCTGACTTCAATTACTACTTCAAAATAAAATCGCCACTCCATTCTCCGGGCGGGCTCCCTGACTTCAACTACTACTTCAAAATAAAATCGCCACTCCATTCTCCGGGCGGGCTCCCTGACTTCAACTACTACTTCAAAATAAAATCGCCACTCCATTCTCCAGGCGGGCTCCCTGACTTCAACTACTACTTCAAAATAAAATCGCCACTCCATTCTCCAGGCGGGCTCCCTGACTTCGACTACTACTTCAAAATAAAATCGCCACTCCATTGCTTTTTGTTGGCTTGATCGTTCCTTCTGATGTTTCTCCTCTTCTGCCAATTGTTATTTCGGCCTATCTTGATTGTCGAACTCCGACCGTTGGTCCCTTCCTTATGATCTTCGAACTATTCTTCTTCGAAGTCTGAATCTATCTTTCTGATCCTTGTTGCCTTCCTTCTGATTTTGAACTTGAATTCATGCTGGGGATTTCTGTTACACTCTACTGCTTTCCTCAAACAACTTCGAAAGTAAATTGCCACTCCATTCTCCAGGCGGGCTCCCCGACTTCAATTACTACTTCAAAATAAAATCGCCACTCCATTCTCCAGGCGGGCTCCCTGACTTCAATTACTACTTCAAAATAAAATCGCCACTCCATTCTTCCAGGCGGGCTCCCTGACTTCAACTACTACTTCTAAATAAAATCGCCACTCCATTCTCCAGGCGGGCTCCCTGACTTCAATTACTACTTCAAAATAAAATTGCCACTCCATTCTCCAGGCGGGCTCCCTGACTTCAATTACTACTTCAAAATAAAATCGCCACTCTATTCTCCAGGCGGGCTCCCTGACCTCAATTACTATTTCAAGATAAAAATCGCCACTCCATTCTTCAGGCGACTCTACTGCTTTCCTCAAACAACTTCGAAAGTAAATTGCCACTCCATTCTCCAGGCGGGCTCCCCGACTTCAATTACTACTTCAAAATAAAATCGCCACTCCATTCTCCAGGCGGGCTCCCTGACTTCAATTACTACTTCAAAATAAAATCGCCACTCCATTCTCCAGGCGGGCTCCCTGACCTCAATTACTATTTCAAGATAAAAATCGCCACTCCATTCTTCAGGCGGGCTCCCTGACTTCGACTACTACTTCAAATAAAATCGCCACTCCATTCTCCAGGCGGGCTCCCTGACTTCAATTACTACTTCAAAAATAAAATCGCCACTCCATTCTCCAGGCGGGCTCCCTGACTTCAATTACTACTTCAAAATAAAATCGCCACTCCATTCTCCAGGCGGGCTCCCTGACCTCAATTACTATTTCAAGATAAAAATCGCCACTCCATTCTTCAGGCGGGCTCCCTGACTTCGACTACTACTTCAAATAAAATCGCCACTCCATTCTCCGGGCGGGCTCCCCGACTTCAATTACTACTTCAAAATAAAATCGCCACTCCATTCTCCGGGCGGGCTCCCCTGACTTCAATTACTACTTCAAAATAAAATCACCACTCCATTCTCCAGGCGGGCTCCCTGACCTCAATTACTATTTCAAGATAAAATCGCCACTCCATTCTCCAGGCGGGCTCCCCGACTTCAATTACTACTTCAAAATAAAATCGCCACTCCATTCTCCAGGCGGGCTCCCTGACTTCAATTACTACTCACTGATTTCATCTTATCTTGATTACCTTCCTTTGCCTTTTGTACCATTTCCTTGTTCCTGCATTACCTCTCGGACCACCTTCTCTTCTGAATTATCCTGTCTTGGAATTGCCTTCCCCTGGGTCGTATTACTTTTTCTTCTGGCTGCTGGGGATATTTTTGGAACTGTTTACTCGCCTGCTGGGGATGATGCTGCTGAGGAAGTATTCTTTGTTTCCTTCACCCCTCATTCTCTTCCTTCTTCCCATACCTCCTCCTGGGACTCACGCTTTTGCCTCCTCGAGCAAATTATGGAATGTAATACTGCTGGGGGAATCTCGAAGCCATTATTTCATTTTTCCATCAACTGCTGGGGATGATACCAGGCTCAAAGATCATCCCATCGTGTTGTCTGGCCTTTCTCAAAACTATTCTGCTCGGAGCCGGTATTTCCCGAAATCTTGTGTTGCTTTCTACCCTTATCCATTGGGTCTTTGCTTTCAAGAAAATTTTCGCAACAGGAGAAAATTTTCTGCCCCAGTTTGATAAACTTCTGGACGGTATGCTTTTCTGCCAACGAACCCTCTTTTCCTGCTTTTAAATCAAAGAAAATTGTTAGTTTCAAAACGCGGTGAGTGGTCGTGCCACTCTTGTTGGGGCCATTTTCTTTTCTCTTTCAGCTGCTTGGCCTTTCTCGAACTTTGAGGGCGACGTTGACGCTTGCTGGGGACGATGCTCTTTCCACGAACGACCTCTCATCTTTCCTTTTATTCCAATCTTTGGTTTGATCCGACTCTTTTTAGCCGGTGATCCGTTGCGTGAAATCATCTTTCGGACGTGCCACATGTGTCCATCATACTCCATAATTCCTGCGAACCCTCCAATCAAGCTGTCGTCCCAATCTTACTATCGTAACGACTTCTGCCTTATTGCCTCGTTCCACGCCTATTCATTTTCATTATACTGCTTTGGGAGACTTGGTAGTAAGCTTTGCAAAATCAATTTTTCGAAAATGAAAGAAAAGAAAAGAATACTAACCGCAAATGACAAAAGAAGAGAGAAACTTTTCTGAACTCAAAAATAGGAAAACTTATCTGAATGTATGACTGATCCAATGGTTATGCCGCGCCTTTGAGATTAAACTACCCAGTCTATTCATGTCAATCACTTTCTGATGCCGCGTTCTGCTAGAGGTAAACGGATGTCCAAACCTTGTCTCATGCGGACATCTTGTAACCATCTCGTCCTGTCACCTCACAGTGCCCTTCAAGGGTTTTCACTAATGAGATTCTCTCATTTCTCTCTATCTCCCGTCGCCTTAAGGTGCCCGTAAAGGTTTTCACCGTAAGACTCTCTCATTTTACCTCTCTCAACTTCCTTCGCCTTAAGGTGCCCGCGAGGGTTTTCACCGTTAAGACTCTCTCATTTACGCTTTCTTTCCCTGCAACGGGGTATCACCCATGGGATTCCCTCTAGAGCGTTATCCCCTTTCGGCTTGTGCATCCTGGATTCAATCGAGGGTCGGGATGTCACTCTTGGCTTCCGTTCACATGACTTGGCACTTCTCAAATACTGATCGAGAGGTCTTTCTGGTTCTTAACATGGTTTCTGCGCGTGAGGCTGAAGAAAGGGGTTTAACCTCAACGGTTAGCTTATTACAACTTTCGGGATCCACACTATCTTTCCAACGAAACAATGACTTCTGCCCCAGTTTTGTTGCTTGGGGGATCTTTGATTCTTATTTTATTATGACCGAGCCGTGTGGCGCCTACGTATCCTTCTTGAGGAATCAGGTCGAACGTAGTTCACTTTTTCTTGTATTTTTCTTTGTTTTTTTTTTTCTATTTTGTTACACATCTTCCTTGATGATTCCGAAAGAGGGTATATGAAAGAATAATTAAGGCTCAAAGGGGGAAACAAAGGTTAAAGTGTTTGGGTAGTAGAAAAATTGCCTCTGTCCTTTCATTCTCCAAAAAATGCCAAATACACACAAACGAAACCAAACGTTGACAAATGCATTAAAGAATTACACATAATATCTCTTGACTGCATCAGAATTGATAGCCATATTGGTGCATCTTCCCTCAACATCGGTTAGGCATAGAGCGCCGTTGGATAATACTCTAGTCACCACAAATGGTCCCTGCCAATTTGGAGCGAACTTGCCTTTCGCTTCGGCCTGATGTGGTAGAACTCTCCTCAGCACATGTTGTCCCACTTCAAATTTCCTGGGACGTACCTTCTTGTTATATGCTCTCGCCATTCTCTTTTGATACAATTGGCCGTGACATACTGCTTTCAATCTCTTTTCATCGATCAAGCTCAATTGCTCTAATCGGGTTTTGACCCACTCGTCGTCATCAATCTCGACTTCAGCGACAATTCGGAGGGATGGGATTTCAACTTCTGTTGGTATTACTGCTTCAGTCCCGTACACCAACAAGTAAGGAGTTGCACCTACCGAAGTCCGGACGGTAGTGCGATAACCCAACAGCGCAAATGGTAACTTTTCATGCCACTGCCTAGACCCTTCTACCATCTTCCTCAATATCTTCTTTATATTCTTGTTTGCTGCCTCAACCGCACCATTTGCTTTGGGACGATACGGTGTGGAATTTCGGTGTGTGATCTTGAACTGTTGGCGGACCTCCTTCATCAATCCGCTGTTAAGATTGGCACCGTTATCCGTGATGATTATCTTTGGAATTCCAAACCTGCAGATGATGTGGGAATGTACGAAATCCACCACCGCCTTCTTGGTCACCGATTTGAATGTTTTGGCCTCCACCCACTTGGTAAAATAATCGATCGTTACCAGAATGAACCTGTGACCATTGGAAGCCGCAGGCTCTATAGGTCCAATAACATCCATGCCCCATGCAACAAACGGCCATGGTGCTGACATTGTGTGCAATTCAGTTGGTGGAGAATGAATCAAGTCTCCGTGTATCTGACACCGATGGCATCTTCGCACGAAACTTATACAATCACGCTCCATCGTGAGCCAGTAATATCCTGCTCGAAGAATCTTCTTTGCCAATACGTATCCGCTCATGTGTGGTCCGCAAACTCCCGAGTGTATATCTGTCATCACTGTTGTGGCTTGATTTGCATCTATACATCTCAACAATCCCAAGTCCGGGGTTCTTTTGTACAGCACCCCTCCACTAAGGAAAAATCCGTTCGCCAACCGCCGAATAGCTCGCTTTTGATCTCCAGTTGCTTGCTCTGGGTATACTCCTAACCTGAGGTATTCCTTGACATCATGAAACCACGGCTCACCATCCACCTCTTCCTCTATCACATTACAATAAGCATGTTGATTCCGGACCTGGATATGTAACGGATCGACACGAACCTTGTCCGGGTGATGTAGCATCGACGCTAAAGTAGCCAACGCGTCGGCAACCTCATTATGCATCCTTGGGATGTGCTTGAATTCCACCGATCGAAAGCGTTTGGTCAAATCATGCAAACATTGACGATATGGGATAAGCTTTAAATCTCTGGTTTCCCATTCTCCCTGAATCTGATGTACTAGAAGGTCCGAGTCCCCCAAGACCAAGACGTCCCGTACATCCATGTCCACCGCTAATCGCAACCCCAAGATACATGCCTCGTACTCGGCCATATTATTGGTACAGTGAAAACGCAGTTGAGCAGTAACAGGATAATGATGTCCTGTTTCAGATATGAGCACGGCCCCTACTCCGACTCCTTTTGCGTTCGCCGCTCCGTCGAAGAAGAGCTTCCACCCCGGATCCTTGGTTAGTTCTAACCCCTCAATTTGCAACACCTCCTCATCTGGAAAATACGTCCTCAAAGGTTCGTATTCGTCATCAACAGGATTTTCAGCTAAGTGATCGGCCAATGCTTGTGCTTTCATAGCCGTCCTTGTCACGTATATGATGTCGAACTCGGTAAGTAATATTTGCCATTTTGCCAACCTCCCTGTAGGCATGGGTTTCTGGAAAATATACTTCAACGGGTCCAGACGCGAAATGAGGTAAGTGGTGTAAGAAGACAAATAATGTTTCAACTTTTGGGCTACCCAAGTCAAAGCGCGACATGTCTTTTCTAAATGAGTGTACTTGACCTCGTGGATTGTGAATTTCTTACTGAGGTAGTAAATGGCCCGTTCCTTCCTGCCGGTAAGATCATGCTGCCCCAGTACGCAGCCGAACGAATTCTCCAAAACCGTCAGATAAAGAATCAGGGGTCTACCCGGTTCAGGCGGAACTAGTACGGGTGGATTTGACAGATACCCTTTGATCCGGTCAAACGCTTCCTGACATTCCGCCGTCCATTCTATCGCCGCGTCTTTTTTCAATAGACGGAATATGGGTTCACAGGTTGCCGTAAGCTGGGCAATAAACCTACCGATGTAATTCAACCTTCCTAACAGACTCATTACCTCTGTTTTATTCTTCGGCGGGGGTAACTCCTGAATGGACTTGATTTTGGATGGGTCCAACTCAATGCCCCGTCGGCTGACGATGAATCCTAGCAACTTTACTGATGGAACTCCGAATGCGCATTTGGCCGGATTGAGCTTGATGTCGTACCTTCGAAGTCTTTGAAAGAACTTTCTGAGGTCGGCAACATGGTCTTCTTGACGTCTAGATTTTATGATCACATCATCCACGTACACCTCAATTTCCTTGTGTATCATGTCATGGAATACCGTAGTCATCGCCCTCATATATGTTGCCCCTGCATTCTTCAAACCAAACGGCATCACTCGGTAGCAATAAGTTCCCCACGGTGTGATAAAAGCCGTCTTTTCTGCGTCCTCTTCATCCATCAAAATCTGATGATATCCCGCATAACAGTCCACAAAGGATCCGATTTCACGTCCGGCGCAATTATCAATTAGGATATGGATATTGGGAAGTGGGAAATTATCCTTAGGACTTGCCTTGTTGAGATTGCGATAGTCCACGCATACTTTGATCTTTCCGTCTTTCTTTGGCACCGGTACTACGTTAGCCAACCATTCAGGGTATCGAGTGACACGAATGACTTTCGCCTGCAACTGCTTGGTTACTTCCTCCTTAATCTTCACACTCATCTCCGTCTTGAATTTCCGCAGTTTTTGCTTGATGGGAGGATATGCCGGATCAGTGGGTAATTTATGAACCACTAGATCGGTGCTGAGTCCCGGCATGTCGTCGTACGACCATGCGAAAATGTCTTTAAACTCCATGAGTGTTTTGATCAACTCTTCTCTCAGATTGGGTTCAATATGGACACTTATTCGGGTTTCTTTGACGTCATCCGCATTCCCCGGATTAACGGCCTCAGTATCATTTAAATTCGGTTTGGGTTTTTCCTCGAAGTGACTTAATTCTTCACCGATTTCTTCTACGGCTTCATCATCGCCGTACTCTGACTCACTCTCGTCACTTCTTATTTCATGCGTTATTATTTCCAAACCCGATTGACTTTCTAGACTGGGTTGATTAATCTTTAAGCACGCCATATCATTAAGATCGGTTGAAAGAAGGCTGTTCAGAAAAGTAAAAAGAAGGAAAAATAAACAAAATTAGACACGAAGGGAACCAAATTTCATTAATGGGAACAGTACAAGGAAAAACAAACTGCAAACTTAAATAAAAAATGAACTAAAAACAACTGGATTTTACTTCGGGGACAACCCCCAACACAGAATTTCGAAAGAAAACAATCCAAAACAAACTACCAAGACTCCTTCCGGACAGGGAGAGGAGTAGCCTTCCAATTATTCAGTTTTGCCTTTGGTCCCACAAACTGTATCTCGGCATGACTGGATCCTTCACCATCCTCGAGCATACATACATCTGTGAATAGGTCCTCGAACTTCCTGAAGAACTCTTCGTCTGGCCTGATCGTAGGACCGGGAATCTTTGTCGTTGGATGTCCTCTTGCTCCGGACCTGACAAAAGATTGGGAAAGGCGTGGAACCGGCTTCGGGAGCACCCATGTCTTCTGCTTACTCCTCTTGGCTCGCCGGATGTCCTCTGATGTTGGCTTGAATCCCAAGCCGAAGGTTCCCAAGTTTTCGACCACTGATACCGGTTGTATGATTCCTTGCAGAGATGCACCTAGACCTTTGCCGGGTATGAAACCATGTCGCAACATTTCATGAGCCACCATGACATCCGCAGTAATTATTCTGTCATCGGGAATGCATTCCCCTTCTGGAACTCGGTTGGCGGACACCACATCGCAGACCCGGTACACCCACGGCCCAACATCTTCTTCTGTTTCAACAAAGGGGACGATGGTGCCTGGTTGTAGATCATTTTCTCCATGGACGACGATCTCCTGTTGGTCCCACTCAAACTTGACGAGTTGGTGTAAGCTGGATGGGACTGCTCTTGCGGCATGGATCCATGGTCGCCCTATCAGGAGGTTATATGACACCACCATGTCCGGCACCTGGAATTCCATGGTGAACTCCACTGGCCCAATCGTCAAGATTAACACTATGTCCCCAACCGATGCCTTGCCTCCTCCATCAAACCCTCGAACACATATGATGTTCTTGCGTATCCTGCCGATGTCCACTTTCAACTTGTCCGGTGTAGAGAGAGGACAAATGTTAGCACTGGACCCATTATCGACAAGGACTTTGGTAACCACCGCCTCTTCACACTTTACCGTAAGATATAAAGCATTGTTGTGCTCGGTGCCCTCCTCGGGCAATTCATCATCGGTGAAGGTGATCCGATTCGCTTCGAAGATCCTATTGGTGATCTTCTCCAAATGACTCACTGAGATTTTATCAGGTACATGTGCCTCATTCAGGACTTTCATCAAAGCTTGCCGATGTTCTTCAGAATGTATCAGCAAGGATAGCAATGATATTTGCGCCGGAGTCTTCTTCAACTGCTCTAAGACAGAATAGTCATGCAGCTTCATCTTTTTCAGGAATTCTTCTGCCTCTTCATCAGTTACCGGCTTTTTCAATGTTGCCGGAGTGATCTTCCTCAATTCCGCAGGGGCAAAACATCTCCCCGAGCGGGTCAAACCTTGCGCTTCGCGAACTTCCTCTTTCACTTCCTTTCCTTTGTAGGTTGTTGTAATCCGAGCATAATTCCATGGAACAGCCCTGCTATCAATTATTGGCACCTGTATTGCTGGCTTGATGATGAAAGGATCCATTCGAACGCCTGCTACCGTCAAGATGGGCTTGATTGCTGCCCCTGGTACAACTATCTTTGCTTCCCTCGGCCTCGCCGGTACTTCGTTCACACTTCTTTTTCCCGCTTCTGACCCTCCTGGTATGTCCTTCTTGCAACTGGGTGACTCATCAAGGCTTGGCCCTTTTCTCACTCCTACCCCGCTAGACTTGATCATCATTACAATCTGGGAGGCTTTCTCCTTTTCTTCTTCTACCCGTACCAACTCGATCA
Organism: Nicotiana noctiflora; assembly: GCA_032618575.1. Lineage (NCBI taxonomy): Eukaryota > Viridiplantae > Streptophyta > Magnoliopsida > Solanales > Solanaceae > Nicotiana > Nicotiana noctiflora. The sequence continues at coordinate 70,152 of JASVEL010005595.1, forward strand.
TATTGGTCTCATGATGAGTTGGAAGTGGATTTTGGTTGATATTGGGCTCTGTTGGCATCTGGACCTCAATCCTGCGAGTGTCGATGAGCTCCTGGATGGCCGTCTTCAACCTCCAACACTTTTCTGTGTCGTGTCCCGGACATCCCGAGCAATATGCACAATTTACTGAGTGGTCCAGGTTCTTCGGAAGAGGGTTCGGCAGCTTAGCTTCAACCGGATTCAGCAACCCTACTTGCTTTAACCGGTGGAATAGGCTGGTGTAAGATTCCCCCAAGGGAGTGAAATTCTTCGGCCTTGGCGCCCTGTCGCCCTTGAATGCCTGATTTGGACGAAAACTAGCACCCGAGGGGTTTCTGTAAGCTCTTGGGGGTGGATAATTGTTCTGCGGGTTTGGTGCACGCCACGGTGCATGGATGGGAGGTGCAGGATAGGACTGTGCATGGTGGACAGTAAAATGGGGATCAGGTGCGGGATAGTAATGTTGTGGGTGGTTGTATGGATTGTGGGAGTAATTTTGGTGGTGAGGCTGGGGCGGGCTATATTGGGGTGTGGGGCCTCTATTTCTGAACCATGCCCCGGACTCGACGGCCGCGACTTCCTCTCTCCTCTTTTTCCCAAGTACTCCTCCAGTACCACTTTGGATAGCTTGAGTGGTGGCTTTCAATGCTGAGTAGCTCATGATCTTGTTGGCCTTCAAACCTTCCTCGATCATAGCCCCCATTTTTATCACCTCAGTGAATGATTTGCCCACGGACGTTACCAGATGTCCGAAATAGGTTGGCTCTAATGTCTGCAAGAAGTAATCCACCATCTCGCTCTCTCTCATCGGCGGATCTACCATGGCTGCCTATTCCCTCCAGCGGAAACCAAATTCCCTGAAACTTTCAGCGGGCTTCTTCTCTAATTTTAGCAATGATAGGCGGTCGGGGATTATTTCAAGATTGTACTCGAACTGGCCGATAAAAGCTTGAGCCAAATCATCCCACGTAAACCATCTACTGGGGTCCTGTCTAGTGTACCACTCCAGCGCAGATCCTCCCAGACTCTGGCCGAAGTAAGCTATCAGAAGCTCGTCCCGTCCTCCGGCCCCTCTCATTTTACTGCAAAACCCTCGCAGGTGGGCCATCGGGTCACCATGCCCCTCGTATAGGTCGAATTTGGGCATTTTAAACCCTGCTGGCAACTGGACGTCCGGAAATGGACACAGATCCTTATAGGCGACGCTGACCTGGTTGCCCAAACCGTGCATATTCCTGAAGGACTGCTCCAGGCTTTTAACTTTTCTGATAACTTCCTCATGTTCCGAACTTTGGAAGTGCTTTTCCGGTTCTGCCGGATTATCCCAGTGAGGGGTATGTGATTGCGGTTCAGGAGCCCTAAAAGTAGGCTCCGGAGGATAGTAAGAGTTGTCATGGATCTGAACATGCGGCTCGCCGGCCGGCCTTTGCAGAGGAGCAGGTGGAGGTGCCACAAAAACAGGGGTGACTGGAGGAGGATTTGGTTTGGCTGGTGGAATGTGGGTGGCATATGGGTTTTCCTCCTGAAAGTATGGATAGATCGGGGCGCTTGTCGAAGGATCGATGGGCGGATATTCCGGAGCTAAGGCGAGAGTAGGGCGGTTTGGTGAAGACTGTTCCCTGGCCCAGGCCAGGTGCATCTCTGTTATCTGTTGTTTTAACTGGTCTACCTCTTCTTTCATGATTTGTAACTCTGATTTTTCTTCCTCGAGACTCTTGCCAGAACTAGACATGCTTACTGTAATCGGTCCTTTGGATCTAGTACGGTAATGATGGTTGGCCAGTATATTCTGTCAAACCAACTGCTAAACTTTTCTGGAAATGCAACAAACTTGTTAGTTTACCGAGTTTGACAGATATGTTATAGCACGTTGGATGCAATGCACCTAACCAAATAACCCTTTCTACATGTACTCTTAATATGCGTCATTCCAGCCCTTTTTCTTTTTCTTTTTCTTTTTCTTCTTTTTTTTTCTTTTTCGACTATCTTTGAAAGCCTTATTGTTATTTAACCTTTGGATTCTTTTCCTTTCTTTCTAGTGGTGGTCGAATCTTATGTGGATTGCCTACGTATCACGTTCTCGCGTGAATCAGACCGAGCGTAGTTCTGGTAACAAGATTGTGGCAAAATTCAGTAACTTTTATATCAAATAAAACCGTGCAGTTACAAAACACGTCTTACAACGATCAGCCAAATAAAAGAAATGCTTGACTTGGGAAGATAAAAATGCCAACTAGCTTGACCCAACATTTCAAAAAATACATTTTCAATTAAAAATATAATGCTCTAAAATTCCTAGGGGCCCGCGAGGCATCATTCGGCCTTTCCGCGGGCCTTGGTGTGAGGTCCTTGTGTAGCCCCCTTAATTCTCTCATGATCTGATGCACATAGCCCATAATTGAAGCAAAAAGGTCGGTGCGGGGAATTTGTTCACAAGCTAGGCACTTCATGGTGACATAGTGCCCGATTTCTCCAATTCTGTCCTTTATCATGTCCCTTTCTCCGAGTAGCCGCTCTATCTGCTGGTTTTTCGCTCCCAACCTTTGAGCGTTGTTGGTGACTTGGTCTAGGAGCCTGTCTATTTGTTCTTGCAGTCGAGCCATCAAATTGTGACAACGGTCGAGGTCTGTTCTAGCATCTCGGGCTTGCTTGAAAACCCGCTCCCCGAGGATAACATTTGCCTCCCTTAGACTAGTGATGGTCTTAGTGTAATCTTCTTCCACTTGTTGTAGGTGAAGTGCGCGTTGATATGCCTCCTTTTTCCAGCTAGCACGGATCCTCATTGTTTGGGCTTTTGACTCTTCCAATTCTTTGCGTACATCGGCAACCTGGCTTCTCAAACCCTTTATCAATTTTTCGTCCGCTCGACTCCTCAACTGTCTGTCAGCATCCATTTTCATTTGCTGGATTTGAGCTCTCAGAAAATCATTTTCTTGTGCCAACTTCTTTTTATCTCCTACGTTGGCGGCGGCTTGCACATCTATTTCAAATTGGAGCTCTTGGGTCCGTTGTTCTATCCTGCTGATCTTTGTTCTATAAGCTTCTTCTCTGGCCAACCAATCCCATTGTTCTTGTGACGCTCCAGCAAACTCCCTGAGGTGAGGCCTTTTTGCGGGCCTTTGATGCTCCAGATCTCTACTGTACCATGCGGGGTATTCCGACGATACTTCACCCCGGGCTCGATCTCGCACCCGAGTGTCTATTTTTAATGTCTGACATTCACTCCAAATCTTTCGGACCAATGCTTCGGGGAACTGTCCTCCTGGTCCAATTTCAACTACATGTGGGCTGAGGTCTTCTTCTTTTGGGATTATTTGGCATTGTCCCAACTGTCTCAATACTCGACCTGGTGCGTAGGGCTGGATGCTGTTGAGGCCCATTAGCAATAAATACGATTCTGTGGCTGATGCATATATGACTTCTTCCACGGGAAGCCAACCAAACGTCCATTCTATCCTGCTGGCTGTAATCAAACGCAAAAGTCGTATCCATCCGCTGATCCCCTCTGGCAACTCATGTCCCTCGACCCTCGCAGGAAATTCTTCTATACAAGTTTTCTTCGGTGAACTATACCTCATAAATTGCGGATGACGACATAAGTGATCGATCATCCACATTTGGAGCAATACATTGCAAGCTTCAAAGAAGGCCCCTCCAGCTTTGCAGATAGTGAGTGCACGAGAGATGTCTGATATTATCATAGGAGCCAAAGTGATGTTGTTCTGTTTCATCAAAGTGCTGACGACCCCTGCCACCTGTATGTTGATATTCCCATCCTTTCTGGGAAATATTAATGAACCCAGGAAAGCTATCATGAAGGCGATGCGTCTATGCTCTTCCCATTTTAACTGGTTGTCTCCGTTGCAGATTTTGCTTCTATGTTTGTTGAAGCCCCCATAATGACCATATTTGTCATATAGAAATGCCAAAGTGCAGAACCCTTCTGATAAGTCTGGGTTGTGTACAGTTCTGCGGATCTTTACCGTATCCAAAAACCGATGTACTGTCACTACCCTTGGTGCGATGAGGTATTGTTCCCTCATAGGGACTTTTGGTCTTCCGACATATCCGGCTAATTCTTCCAGTGTTGGTGTGAGTTCAAAGTCTGAAAAGTGGAACACATTGTGCGCCGGATACCAGAATGAGATCAAGGCTCGTATGATGTCTCCTCTCGGGGGAATATTTAGCAGCCCCACTAGATCTCCCAAGTACAACTTAACGGCATCTTGTCCTTGCTCGCCCAAGTCGCTCCACCACCTATGCAAACTTAAGGGGACCTTGTTTATGATAGCTTCGGTTGTATTCTGACTCGTGCTCATTCTGCACATTTATTAAGGTCATTTTTAGATGAAAGCGAAATTTTTATTTGCCCCAAAACTATCTTTTTCTAAAAAACGAAACGGGCCACAGGAATTGACTGGTCAAAAAAGGGTGGTCGTTAAGGCAAAATTAAATATCTTGGCGTTCCGTCATTAAAACTTATTTTGAAATATATGGGAGTTGGACCCGTAAAAGGTTGCCTACGTATCTCACACCCGGTGAGAATCAAACTCGCGTAGTTCGGTCCGTCAAAACAACTATTTTTCTTTTACCGATTGTCAAAGAAAACACATTTTGTCAAGAAACTATTTTGTTGGCAAAGTCAGCCATCTGTCGTCTTTTATCGGCAAACTAAATTTATTGACTTGTTGGTAAAACACATTTTTTTGTATTTTCTGAAAAAGAGTATTTACTTCCCCATACTATTTCGTTTTGTGTTTTTTTTTCGTTTTTCTTCAGTATTTAAAAAAACAGGTCAGCATGCCAGTCTAAATAAATGCTCACAACAAATATGATATGGCAAGATGGTCTTTCATTTCGGGTTGCATGTCCTAGACGGACCCAACCCCTGTGTTGAGTCCCCTAAGTCAGATATGATGCAAATAAACGTCCTAAATCTAGGCTCAATATCCCTGATGCTTTTCAATAGTACTAGACCGTGTACCCGAGCAGACAACTCGGATTTGAGGAGGGAGCTACGTACCGGGGACCCGCGGGATCGTCCAACTTTGTAACTTATCCTGCCTCTTTTCTTATTTTGGTATTGACACTAACAGAAAGGGGAGTCTCAACCAGTAAGCACATCCCCGGGGGGAGAAGAGACGGGTTTTCGGCACAGTTTTATATACAGTTCACGCAATATCGAAGCGGTAAACATATAGCAGTTTGTATATACAGTGCAACTAGTATCAAAGCGGTAAACATGTAGCACATTAATTAAACATATAATAAAATCAGATATAGACAAAAACAACAATTTAACTGAGCTCGAATTCTTAAACCTTGAACCGAAGTTCTGGGTTAATTATCCCCAGCAGAGTCGCCAGAGCTGTCACACCTCCTTTTTACGCACCCGCGGGAGCGCGAGGGAGTTTTTCCAATTAAGGGACAATCGAGACGGGATTGATTTATTTAATTCAGAGTTGCCACTTGGGAAAATAATGGTGTCCCGAGTCACCGGTTTAATCCCGAACCGAGGAAATTTATGACTCTGTAACACAGTCTGCGAAACTAGAAATCTGGATAAGGAATTCTGTTAAACCGGGAGAAGGTGTTAGGCACTCCCGGATTCCGTGGTTTTAGCACGGTTGCTCAATTGCAATTTTTGTTTCTATCTGATTCTTTTATATATTTTAATTATGTGCTTTTAATGTTCCGCTTTTAACTTTAAGAAAAATTACGGCGTCACGAAAACACATTTCGAGTCACACCGCAACCAGTACGCCTGTGACTTTAATGTATTTCAGTTTCGCCGAGAGTAAGATTTGGGTCACATAAATGCGCACCCGTATTTAGGGAAGTGATTTGTTTACAAGTCGTGCCTAAAGAGTCTATCGTCTTATTAATTTTGGGAAAAGACCGTGAAATTCGCTAAACGGTCTTCCCGAGTCTATGTTTTTATTACAATTGATTGAGGGCCCCGCAAATGTGTATTTAGTGCGGCGAGGCTCATCTCATTTTATTAAAGGCCAATCTTAGGATGGACTATATTGTCTACTTTTGTTATTTTGTCTCTAATATTAATTTACTACCTAGTCCTACATGTATTATAATGAATAATTTTATGATTTAAAAGAACTCTTTTAATAGTTTTTAATTCCAATTTAATAACAACGGATATGGCATCCACGATGCGATTGAGCCTAATATAAAGGAGAAACCAATAAGCTGGGCTTGAGGCCCATACGTGTGCCAGCCAGTTGAATGGGTAGACAATTACGAATCCTAATTAGTAATCAACAAATTCTTTGCTGAAGGTGAATGTGCCTAAGTAGTAATGACATTTTTTGCTTCTACCTCTTTAACGCAAATTTCTATAACATAACATAGCTCTTGGCTTTTGCAGCTTATCAACACCGATTAAAACCATGTATTGAATGTATTATATACGAAATTGAGATAGGATTATTAGCTTTGTGAACTCATTCCTAAGTGTAACCCTATAATCAACTTCAAAAGCGTAAGCCGAGACTAAATTAATTCTATAAGCACTAGCATTGAACAACCCAAATTTATTATCTAACTAAGCAATAGCACAAAGCTTCAACCACTACCAAATATTTCAATGACATTCTAAAACATGAAATCCAAACAACTTGTGTTTTTAGTGAAATTTCAGTTTTCAAACACATTAGACTTGCTATATTTGACAATCAATCATTCATTACCAAATATTTCAATTACATGTGACAACTAACATCTGAAACCATATTATTCATAGTCCAGCATTAACAAGCGTTGAATTTGAACTATCTTGTCTAATATCAAATGCAAGTTCATTTATGATGAGTCTATCTCTTCAACATTACGAATATCAAATGAAAACAAAGGCATCATATTGTAAAAATAGCATCACTTGATTCTGCAAAACAGTATAGGTGCAATTGTCGAACTTCCTATTGCCAAGGGGTAGAGTATACCTGGAAAATTTGAAAACAGTGAAGCAAAGACAGAGTCAGCAGTAACAATGGACAACAATAACCACAGCAACAAGGCAGGACAGTAACAGCAAGCCGGCCAACAGCACCTCAACAGACCAGCAATAACAAAACCAACAGACCCAATGAACCAGATACAATACTCAGCAACCAATGACCCAGAAATAATCAGGTGCTACCACATTCAGTGAACCAGCTATAACACTCAGTAACCAACGAGCCAAAGGTAATCAAACTCCACCGATCAATGAACCAGTGGCTAAACTTTGACACCAAACAGCAAACAAAAACAGACCACAGCAGTGGCTAAGATGCAGCACTAGCAATGGCCAAACAACAGTCAACTAGCAAACCAGACACAATCAAACCAGTGGCAATCTCTCAGCAAACCAGTAATGACAGAAGAAATAGAGGCCAAAGCAAAAGCCACCAGTAGGCAGTCAATACCAATATGTTTATATGAATGTATGTAAATATCCAGGTTGTGAATGTCTATCCCTAATCCCTCTAAGAGTCTGTTCCAGGGGTCCCTTACTTATAGTTGAGACCAACAGCTCCTAAGGTTACTCCCCCACGTCAGAGGCTCTATTTGCCCATACCTCTCTCTGTTTTTAGCACTCAAACCTGTCTAAGTGTGGGTTTTACTATTTTAAACTATTGTATGCAACAGCCATGCCCTGCTGCAGCAGGTTCCACCAATCCCTTTTATGGGCACAGTATTTTTAAAATCCAAAAATATGCTAATACTAATTAAATCCCTATCAGTTATATCCACACTCCATATGTAACAGTGATTCTGGAACCAATATTGAGTTTTACTGCTATATTGTTCCGACCAACATACTCATACAACTAATCGACGACGTTCGTCTAATTGATTACAATGTATAACAATGCTAATGATTTAATTGTCCAAACAGTGATTCTGAAAATCTCGGCAAACATGAAACTAAGTATTCGACGATGCTAATCGAAGCGAATACGCATTTGAACATACACACAATCAAACAAATGATACAAACGAATAATTGACCAAATAAAGGTCTTGGGAGATGAAGAACAAAGCAGAGAACTAAAAGAGGAAACAAAGGGCAAACAATTTACATGATTAAACACATTAAATATGAAGAAAGAAGAATAGAAATACCATATAAGACGAAACCATAGCTCGAACGACCCCGGACCAATCTCGGATTTGGCTCACATTTGGATTTTGGAGTCTAACGGAACTTAATCGAAATGTTTTCAAATGAAAACATCTCCATTAAGGTCTATTAGACCCCAATTTGTTTCGATTTTGGACCCCGAATCCCTAATTAGATTTCTAGGGTTCTTTGAGGTTCGAATTGGGGTTTGAGGGGTTCTGGTCAGATTCGAACCAAGCCGTGGTTAGTGGGGGTATAAGGGGGGTGAGGGGAGGCTATGGTGCGATTTTGAAGTGGTTTGGGATGAATTTTCAAATTCCGACGAACTTCGAATTGATATTCGAAGCGTTCGAGTAACATTCGAAGCTAACCAACGCCGGATTCGTATAGAGGGGCTTTGGGAAAATCCATGGTGTTAATTTGACGGTGTTTGGCCACCGTCCGCCGCCGTGGGCGATTTCAGGCGGCGGAGGACGGCGGAGTGAGATCTGGGCTCTGAGGCTTCTGAGAGACGAAGGGAGGGGGGGTTCTGAGGGGGCGGGGTAGGTTTTAGGAATATATACTAAGCGTGGGATTGGATCTAGGCCGTTGGATCGATTTAGATCGATGGCTTGGATCCACCCACTTAACGAAACGATGTCGTTTGGGTAGGTTTTGGACCGGGCGGGTTTTGTTTTTTGTGTGGATATGGGTCGGGGTACAGGGGCGATTGGTGACCGTTGGATCAAATGATCTGAACGGCTCAGATCGATCCAAGGTGAGGGTGGGCTGATCCAGTGGTTTGGGCCTGGTTGTTTCGTTTGGGCTTCGTTGAAAATTCAGCCTGGTCTGATTTCCTCTTTATTTTTTTGTTCATTTTGTTTCCCCCTTTTTTATTTAACAATTAATTAAAACTAAAACAATTTTAACCAACTCAAATTAACCTATAGAACCAAATTAATTTATAAAAGTGCTAATTAACTCTCAAATAACAATCACCATGCAATCAAATAGCAATTTAAAATGCAGTCACACAATTTGGACATTAGATGTTTAAAAATGCAAGACTACATTATTATTTTTATGATTTTCATTTTTCTAAAACAAACTTAATTGCTCTAAATTACAAACATGAATTTATATTCAAAAAATGCAAACATTTTTGTATTTTGTATTAATTTAAACAATAGACATGCACACACCAAAAAATGCAAAGAAAATAATAATAATAAGAGAGAAATAACACAAAAATCACAAAAAATTGCGCACAACACAAAACTATTTTATTTTTGAATTTTGGGAGTAATTCTCATGTAGGGCAGAAATCACGTGCTCACACAGTTCCCCCTCCTGCTGTTGGAGAAGGCTCTCTAGTTCAGCATTCCGAGTCACTGCGGTCAGCATTTCGCATCCGCCCTTTCAAGTTGGGCCGTCTGCTTGCGCAGTTGTTCCTCTAGTGACTGTACGCTCTCTTGGAGGAGGCGAAAATCTGGGTCTCGAGAAAAGCAGTCCGCGAGCGCCTTGTGTTTCTCGCGGACCTCCTTGTATTTCTTCGATGCCTTCCAATGGGTAGTTATTTTCTTTCGATCCGTTCGGCTCCGCTCGGCCTCCAGAATAAGGGTATACAAAAAAGAAGAAGAGAGAAGACAAGTTAAAACCTCAAAACAGAAGAAAAGCAAAACAAACAATATATCAAGTCATACCTGCAGAGCAGCACCGGCAACTCGACGAGACAAGTCTCTGTCGCTCACCGTCTTCAGCGACTACGCTTCGGCAGCCCCGCACAATAGAGACATATCCGTCGCGGCCAGCTCGCTCTCCAGCAGCAGGTTATAACCTGTGGGAATCATTATTTGACGGCTACGACCCATCTCCATTGTGCTCACTCGGGCATGCTTCCATTGCGGCACGTCAGCTGGCTCAGGGGCCACCTCAATACCTCCCGACGGCGGCAAGTCCGCTGGCTCAGGGGCCGCCTCGACATCTTCCGACGGCGGTACGTCCGTGGGCTCGGAGGTCGGCTCAACGGCAGTTACCCCCACCTCTATGGTCTCATCGGCGGCAGCCAGTATGCTTTCTCCTTCGGCATTTGGAGGAGTAGCATCCACCTCGGTCGCACTTAGAAGCGCGGCCCTCACCGGTCGGATGGCATCGCCCAGCAAGATCGGCCTCGATTTAGGACAGCGAGTTACCGCCTTCCTTTATTCCACGACCACTCCCTTCCCAAGGAGCAGTCTGCGCCTCTTCCGCTCCGCCGGTTCATCATCCGCCGGAGCGCCCTCTTTAACAGCGAGGGATGAGGGTCCTATGTTTGCCCCGAACGCCTGGTCAATAACCGTCTCAGGCGTGGAACGGGAAGGTCCGGGAATGTCGACCAATAGAGATTCTAGGATGGCACGGGCAAGCTCCGGGTCGGCGACCTCGGTGAATCCGTCGCCGGATGTAATTACATCCGCCCGGCCCTCCTCGGGCTGGGCGGCTTCATGAAGACCTTGCCTGACAGAGGCCACGAGCTCGGCTTCCGATGAGGGGGGGGGGGGGGGGGAACTAGCGGCACGACATCTCCGTCTCTGCGTCACGTTCCGACCTGCAGAAAAATAAAACAAAAAGTCAGTTGTGGCGACGCCTAAAAAAAAAAAAACAATAAGTCGAGACCATACTTGGAAGGCCGTATTTCAGAGAGAAAGCAGCCCACGTCCTGCATTTTTCGGCGTAAGGGATCAGCTGCCTCACCCACGACCTTATGCCGGGGACAGGTTGAGGCGTGCGCGTCCCCACTACGTGCAAAAAAATGATGATAAAGAGTGTTAGCATCTGAAAAATGGCGTAATGATGAGCAAGATACAAAGACGCTGAAAGCACAAGTCAATACTTACAGTTATCATTCCATGCCTCCGGAAAATCGGCAGCGTCCGCCACCAAATTTGAGGTACGGATATAGAAATATTTCACCCAGAACTGGCGGTTGGGCTTATCGTCCGCCTCGACGACTAAGCCATTTGTTCCTCGATTCTTCAACTGCAGCATCTTGCCCCGCATGTAGCCGGGACTGAACAACTGCAGTAGATGGTGGACGGAGATGTCCACGCCAGCCCTATCCGCATACGTCGTCAAGATCCGATAGATCTTCCACATGTACGGAGTAAGCTAGGCCGGGCAGATATTGTAAAATCGGCATAGTGCCTCCGCCAAGGGGTAAATTGGAAGTTCACACCCCATTATGAAGGGGTACTTGTGGATGGCACAGAACCCCGACCGGTGTACGTAGACTAGGTCGCTCCCGGCCATACGCATCTCCACCGCCTCCGGCACATGGCAGGACACCTGGAGGTCATGAAGTTGGCCCACAGTGTACGTGGACCTCTCCCATATAGGGGACTCCGCCGGCGTGGAGAAATCCCTTCTAACACTTAGAACACGAGGGAGGAGGTTTTCTTCGGTTAAAGGGACAAGAGGTATTCAGACCTTCTTGCTACCCTTCGACCGCCGGGTAGCCCCGGAACCAGTCTCACCCTCTTTCGGTTCCCGACGACGGTTACCTTTAGCCATTTTTATGTCTTTTGAGGTATTAACTGGATACTCTAAGGAAATGGTAGCAAGGATGCTAAGAACAAAGGGATGGATTGCAGGATATGCGAAAATGAAAAGTTAAGAGACAAGGGATTTTTGATGATCTAAAAGAGGGGATAGTATTGAAACTGTCCTCTATTTATAATAAGCCATTGCGCGAAATTCGAAGGGTTTTTGCACCGGAAAAGAGGCGGGAAACCGAAACGTCAAATTTACTTTATGAACAGCATTGAAAACAACAGTAATTATGACGCAAGTCGTCAGCAAGCGACGGTTCAGAAGAACGTGCCACGTGTGCGCGCGTGCACGGACCCAACATGGGCCGGATCTATCCGCCCATCACAGATACGCTTCGAGCACATCTCCAATAGGCGGAGGGACTATCTGTATCAGGACATATCGGACGCAAAATAAGGCTAGTCTGTATGTACGCGTGGCCGGTCCAGATGAAGTGCAGAATGGGGACGCCTCCTCATAAAGACGACGACATTCGGAGACGTCCTCCTTTATGGCCGTACGCCAAGAGGGATACAGTTCCGCCCCTAAATATCGAGTCGGCGGACCTGTCTAGGAGGACCTCCCCAATTTCCCCCTTCTCATATTTCCGTTATACTTGTAATACCTTAATGGCGATGTAATAGTTGGGCGAGGGGACCTCTTCCCTATATAAAGAAGGGTCTCCCCCCATTTGTAAGGACCGATAATGAATAATATAACTTTCTCTCTCTATATCACTCTTCTATCTATTATCATCACTCCGACTGCTCATTTGCTCTGGATACTTGATTAAATTTTATTATCTTCCTATAAAGATAATTTGTATATACTTACCCGACAATCAATCTTCAATATATATTACCATTGATTCCGATTGTCCCTTTATTTACATTGATTGATTTGTTCAAAGGTATTCAACAACTTTTGGGTAAAACAGTAGCAAATACAATCACGCAAAACTTCAATAATTCTGTAGCCTTGTAGATGCGTGATTTTGCCCCTACCCGAGATTTTTTATATTTTTAGCGTAAAATATTTAGTTTAGGCCTAATATGGCTATTTTAGCTAATTTAGACTCTTTTGCTCTATTTTTACCTTAAGATAAAAAAGAAATAATAACAAAAAAAAAATATAATGTTTCGTAGTCATTTTAAACTTGAAAAATACAAAAATAGTACTTTATATTTTTATCTTTATTAAAAAAACAAAAATTCCAAAAAAGTAGTTTTATTAATATTTTATAGTCATTTTAAACTTGAAAAATACAAAAATAGCACTTTATATTTTTATCTTTATTAAAAAACGAAAATTACAAAAATAGTTTCATTAACATTTTGTAGTTATTTTAATCTTGGAAAAAATATAAAAAAATAGTTTTGTTTTAATTGTGAGTTTTATAGTTATTTTGCTTATATAGGATGAATCAAATAAAATCGTGTTCTCATTCTCGGTTCAGGGCAAAGAATAATATTCGGGTTCAAACTACCCGGTTTTATAATTTTCGGACCTAGCCCGTAATAGTCCGAGTCCGCACATGGGAAACACAGACAAAATACAACTATAACCCATGTGAGCCCCCATTTTGGTCTTGACATTTCACATGCACACTACAAAAACAAAAAGCAACATAACACATGCACACAACTTGAGAAAGAAAATAAACAAAAAATTAAAAAAAAGCAATACACATGGCCATCACATTTGGTACACAAAATAATGGGTTTAATATTTGAAGAAGAAAAGAAACAAAAGGTAGTGTGCTTCTTCTTCTTCATAAAGAAGAAAGAACGGCAGCAACACTATTCAAAAAAAAAACAAAGAAAAAACGAAACAGAAGAGAAAAAAGAAAGAAAAGAAGAAGAGAAACGACAGAAGAAAAGAAAGAAAAGAAGAAGAGAAACGGCAGAAGAAAAGAAAGAAAAGAAGAAGAAAAACGGCAGCAAAGGACACAAAAAAAACGAGTTCTACGGCTGGACACTCTAAATCATTAGACATTTTCTACCACTTCCACTATCGTCGTTTCATTTTCTTAGCCACTCTTTCAGTCGAGGTCGTCGTTTGATTCGAGTTCTGTCCGGAGAGGTCGAGGTTTGAGATCGTCATAAAAGGTTCAAGTGTACGTTGTTGTGTACGTTGAAAATATGCAAAAAAATAAAGGTGCATGTTCTTTTCCGATATTGTTCTTCTCGTTAATATTTTGGATCGTTTCGCATTTTATTTAGTTTCGTAGGATTCAGATTATTTTTGTAAATATATGATTCTGTTGAACATGCAATTTCACAATTAATGGTGGTCTTGTAGTGTCGAAATTAGCTAATAAAAATAACTAATCCTTCACATGCTCGCCAACTAGTCATGCTTCCGTTGTTTATGTAGTTGCTCGTCATAGTCTTGAATTTGCTCACTTAGTTATCTACTCGTATGTTTACTCGAATTGGTTATAGTTGATCATGATTTTGTCACCTTATCGAAATTGGTTCCTTATTCCTCAACCGAACGGCGGAATTAGATTAAAGGAATCGGGGGTGTATTTCATGTGACCCGACTCCAATTTTGAACAAGGTTAAATAAAGCGTGTCATGGACCACGGGTGCATTTCATGTAGCGTGGCTTGCAACATGTTCTAAATAATCTCGAATTAATTCTTAAATGAATATAGCGGAATGTAGTTCTCTTTTAAATTAGAATTAGAGGTGTGCCTCGCCTAACAAAATAACACGCAAATTGCGGGGCCCTCAACAGACGATTATTACGAAAAACGTTTAGATTCCGGGATGTGTTGTTTAGCGGATTTCACGGCCTTTTCCGAACACAAAACGCGTTAGTATCTTTAGGCGCGTATTTAATAATCTTATCTCCTTAAACTCGAGTGCACATTTATGTAACTCAAATCCAAATCTCAACGGAGTCGAAATGTGTTGAAAACCACGGGTGCACTGGTGCGACGTGGTTCGAGATACATTTTCACAACGTTGCAATTCTTTGTTAAAATAATAATAATAATAATAATTCTTATAATAATAATTGTCACACCTCCCTTTTTTACTACCCCGCGTACTTAAGATGTATAAATACACTTGTAGGGTATACCCCGACGCTCAATTACCCGAAACGGATAAAATAACGTAAGGGAAGGAGTTTTTCCAATTAAAGGACAATCGGTTCGGGATTTTATTAGAGATTAATCAGAGTCACCACTTGGGAATGACAATGGTGTCCCAAGTCACCGGTTAATCCCGAATCCGAGGAATTTTGACTCTTAAATGTCTGCGAAGCAGAGGTCCGGATAAGGAACTCTGTTAAACCGGGAGAAGGTGTTAGGCACTCCCGGATTCCGTGGTTTTAGCACGGTCGCTCCACTGTCGTTCTTGACTTTTGTTTGACTTAATTATAGATTTTAACAACATAATGCTTTTTACATAAATATTATTTTAAAGAATTTGCGGTATCGCGAAAACACGCCTCGAGTCATACCGCAACCAGTACGCCTATGACTTTTGGTGTATTTCAGCTTTGCCGAGATTTGGATTTGAGTCGCACCAAGTGCACACTCGTTCAATGGAAAGTATATTAAAATCGTGCCTTAAGATATTCTATCGGCTTTTAATTGTTTTGGGTAAGACTATGGAATTAGCTAGTAGTCTTCCCGAGTCTAATTGTATTAAACCATTACTAAATGGGGGCCCCGCTTGTTTAAAGTCGGGCGAGGCTCATCCCAAATTAATTTAAAGGTCAATCCTAACATAACTATATTTATACTCTAACTTAACACGTCCAGTTTTCACTTTAGGCGTGTGTGACCTTTCATATGTTATCATATCCATAAACATTCCCCAATTCCCAAGATTATTTTAATCAAACCACTACAAATCTTATAATAAATTACAATACAATCTGTGCGAAAACAGTTATTGTTTGAATTTTTTTTTAAAAAAAATGCAGCGCACTTCACGTGTTAATAGCAATAGATGTATTTCCAATTTAATCACTTACATTACTTATATGTACTACGAGATGCTAGGTGCTGTATACTATTGGTTTTGGGAGAATCAGGACCTAAATCCTAACTCGTTCAACTCAATGCCTTGCTAATTATAATTTCCATGTTCCTGAGGAGACTTTGCATTTTTTAATAATCTGATTATCTCATTCAAAACAGTCAAATAGCTATATCAACAAAAATACTTGCATGTACTATATTCGCTGGTCATTCCCCTACTTAACAGTTCAAATTATGTCCGACAACAGCTCATACTTATCGATACTTATTCCTCTAATTAACGTGTTCAAACTAAACAAATGCAAACCATATCTATTTAAATCACAACAGTCCAGTTGCAACAAAAACAAAAAAAATCTATAAAATTACATACAGTCTAATTAGTTTTTATGCATAACAGGAGATTTGAGGAAAACGGAAATGATAAAAATTGCAGTATCCTAGCTGCGAAACAGCCTTTATTTCCTTAAGCCGAAGATTTACAAGATGTGTACCTGAAAAATTGAAATCCATTAGATCTAATTGGCAACAGGATGCAGGAGCAGCATTTCAAGCAGTAATTTTCACAGCAACAGCAGTAATTCAATGAGTTCAGCAGTGAATAGGACCCAACATCTAACCCAGAAGCAATTTCCAGAGATTCAAAATGATTCAAAACCAAATTTCACACTCAAAACACTGTTTCGTATTGATTTGTGATGAATTTCACAACTGTTTTTGGTTTTTTGATATGAATTTGTAGGCAAAACAGAAGAAAAATGAATCTGAAATGTTAATTTCAGATTTGGAATTTTAACAAATATTTTTTGGGATTTTTCTTGGGTGTATTTGGTTCCAATTTCCTAAAGAAGCTCTAAAAATCAGATGGAACCCCCTTATTAATGCTGAAAAATCACCTATTTATAGACCCAAAATAAGAAAAAATCTGAATGTTATTATTTCACTAAAACCCCTTCAATTCTTAGCTTGTTGCACAAGTTAGTGCAATCATTCTAGTGAAAACTACACTATAACCCCTTCTAGAATACTCTACCATGTTCTATTTCCTAGGTATTACCTATTGTGCCCTCATTCTCTTTTATTATTAACTAAAATACCTTTTGTTATGCCCAAATTGTCCTAAAAGCTCTATGTTTATCACAATTATACCAATTTCCTTTCCAATTGCACCCTATTCCTATTAACCTTATTACAAGTTTACCAACTCCCTTTCCCCAATTTACCCCTACTTCTCAAGACTTATTACATTCCTAATTTCTGTATTTTACTCCTATTTTAACCCATTTTCAGATTTGTATTTAGCAAATAGCCACAATTAAGTGACTATTGCGCAACTAGCCAATTAGCCCTTTTAACTAATTAAAATTCAGATTAATTCACTAATTAAAATCACATTTCAACTATAGTCAACCCTAGGCAATCTTACAAATATGGCCACTTATGATTAATTATCCGATTAACAAGACTCGGGGGAACAATTGATAGATGGTGAGTCTTATTAATCGAGACAACTAACCGCAATTGATTCTATTTTATAAAACGCCTTAGGTTGCTACGAATCGTGTGATTTCAATTATCGACTTAATTGAATCTAAATTAGTCTAAAGTCGAATTCACTAATCGAACTAAATCACTAACTAACAGCTATAACCAATACATCCCTAAGCGTTATCAGTCCCACAATCATAATTAAACTACCAAAGCAACTCCGACAATCACAATTGACCAACTTGAATGTCAAAACGGATTTCCTAAATTGAATTCATTCACTACTCTAACTTAATCGACTAAAATCAATCAAGAACTGAATCAATTAATACTAATTATTGTTTAATACTAATTAGACTAATCATCAACCAATTTTAGGCACAAAAATAGACAAAAGAAATCATGCTGGGAATCCAATTTACTACGATCGTCAATCAAAATCTAATAAATTCTAAAATCAGAAACTATTAGTTTAAAAGAGATCTAAGAAAAAATCTAAAAATCCAAGAAAAATCATGGAAACTGCTAAAATAATCTAACCGAAATCAAACAGTATTAATGACCAAACCGAAATTGACAGAAAATCAAAAATCAAAAATCAAAAATCCGAAAGTAACCGAGAATAATCCGAACAAGAAATTAAAATCAGAAAAGGCAACGCTCATTTAAATCAACACACAATTATCAAAACCTATTTAATCTTCAAAACTAATATATGAATCTACTTTTTTTTCTTTTTTCTTAATTATGTAAAGAAACTCAAAGCATTCAAACTAACAAAAAATAAAGCCAAAACAGAGAAATAAAGAAACTTAGCTTCTTTTTTTTTATTATTCTGCCCGCCTTTTTTCTGTTTTCTTCTCGCTTTTCTTTTGTGTTTTTCTTGAGTTTTCTTTATTTCTTGAACAAGTTCTTGAATTTTCCTTGAGACGGCTTCGAATCTTGAAGAATCTCGGCCGTTTGATTTGTCCTTGAAAAATCTGGCGGATTTCAAATCGTTTCTTGTGTTACAGCGGTTGAGGGGTGTTGAAAGAGGGGAAGGGATTGATTTGGGGTGGTTTTTGAGGCGGCGCCGCCATGGGAGGTGGTGGCGGCGCGAGCTAGGGTTTAAGATTCGAGGTGTTTCATTGGTGTTTGAAGGAGACGGCTTGAAGAAATGGGACGAGGGGGTCATGTGGATTGTTTTGACGTTGGTTTGACCGTGAAAGGACGCCGGCCGCCGCCATGGGTGGCGGAACCCTAGCGGCGACAGTGAAGAAGAAGAGAGAGTGACGGTTGGAAGATGAAAGGGAGACAGAAGGTCTTTTAGTTAATGTTATGTTTGGTTCTGGTTATACTTAGGTTGTAATGGGATTCTTTGGAGCCATTAGATTAAAAATCCAGGGATGACTGAGATTAAAGGAGGGGGGAACCGGGTAGGGTGTTGGGCTGGGGGATTATTGGCCGTTTGGGCCTGGGGCGATTGGGCTTGAGGCACTAGTTATTTCTTTGGCCCAATTTTGCCTTTGTTTTGCCACTCTCTCTTATTCTCTTATTATAACCTTGTATTTTTGTATTTTAATTATTTTGTAATGATTTGGAATTTATTAAAAACTATTAAGCTAATTACTCTTTTTTGGCATTTTCAATTTAAAAGCTAACTAATTTTTTTGATTTTTTCTTTAATTTGTTTAAAAATGAATTAACTTCCTAAGAAAAAATGCAATTTTTGTATTTTCATTTATCACACGCAAATAACATGCAAACAACTAACACAAAATTCACAAAAAATTATAAAAATAATGAAACATCATTTATTTTGAATTTTATAGGAATAACTCATGTGTAGGGTAAAAATCACGTGCTCACAGCTGCCCCTCTTTGCTCGGGGACACGAAGAGTTTCCGTGCAAAGATAAGTGAGCAACTATGAACGATTTTTACCCGCTCGAGTATTCCATTGCGAAGCATTTTGAAAATCTTTGACCGCACCCTGCTTCAGAGGTTGCCTACATATCCTGGGCTAAACAGGAATCAGGTCAGTGTAGTTCGGGAAGGTCTGGTAGCTGGGACTACCAAGGATTGTGATCTCACTGCTGTTGCTGTTGTTACTGCTGTCATTGCTGACTGACTCCTTATTACACCAGGGTAAAGATAAAAGGAGCTAGCCTAAGCTACAGCCTATGAATTACAAAAATCCTATCTATGTCTTCCAACTTGTCTTTTTGTATTTTCTTGATCTTGTGTCTTGTATTCCTTGCAACGGCATTCTTGTTATTGCCTTCAACTTGTATCTTTGCTCCAATGGCATTCTTGTTATCGCCTTGAACACATTCAACTTTTCACCGGCATTCCTGTTATTGCCTTGACTTGTTCAACCTCTTCAATATGAAATATTTCGTCCATTCTCCAGGTGGACCCCTGCTTGTGACTAAATAAACAACCAAAGAAAGATTTTTCTGCCCCAGTATGGTGACTGGGCACATCATGTTATTGAATGTCCGAATTTTTCATTTTTTTTTTTTTTTCTTCTTCTTTTTTTGCAATGCAAAATGCAGAAAATATTCCCGTATTTGAAGGTGGGCGCCTAACAGAAATTTAAACGTGCAATGCGATGCAGAAAATATTCCCGTATTAGAAGGTGGGCACCTAACAGAAATTTAAACGTGCAATGCGAAATGTATTCCCGTATTAGAAGGTGGGCACCTAACAGAAATTTAAACGTGCAATGCGAAATGTATTCCCGTATTTGAAGGTGGGCGCCTAACAGAAATTAAACTGCCATTCCATTCTTCAGGCGGGCACCTGACTCCAACAACAAACTTCGAAAATAAATCACCATTCCATTCTTCGGGCGGGCACCCCGATTTCGACAACAAACTTTAAAATAAATCGCCATACCATTTTTCGGGCGGGCCCCCCGACTTCAACAACAAACTTTAAAAATAAATTGCCATACCATTCTTCGGGCGGGCACCCCGATTTCAACAACAAACTTTAAAATAAATCGCCATACCATTCTTCGGGCGGGCACCCCGATTTCAACAACAATTTAAAACTTCAACTAAAACTTAAAGTAAAATGCCATTCCATTCTCCGGGCGGGCACCCCGATTTCAACAACAAACTTTAAAAATAAATTGCCATACCATTCTTCGGGCGGGCACCCCGATTTCAACAACAAACTTTAAAATAAATCGCCATACCATTCTTCGGGCGGGCACCCCGACTTCAACAACAATTTAAAACTTCAACTAAAACTTAAAGTAAAATGCCATTCCATTCTCCGGGCGGGCACCCTGACTTCAACAATGAACTTTAAAAATAAATCGCCATACCATTCTTCGGGCGGGCACCCTGATTTCAACAATGAACTTTAAAAATAAATCGCCATACCATTCTTCGGGCGGGCACCCCGACTTCAACAACAAACTTTAAAAATAAATTGCCATACCATTCTTCGGGCGGGCACCCCGACTTCAACAACAAACTTTAAAATAAATCGCCATACCATTCTTCGGGCGGGCACCCCGACTTCAACAACAATTTAAAACTTCAACTAAAACTTAAAGTAAAATGCCATTCCATTCTCCAGGCGGGCACCCGACTTTCACCAACAAACTTCGAAAAATAAATCGCCATACCATTCTTCGGGCGGGCACCCCGACTTCAACAACAAAAAATAAATCGCCATACCATTCTTCGGGCGGGCACCCGATTTCAACAATGATTTAAAACTTCAACTAAAACTTGAAGTAAAATGCCATTCCATTCTTCGGGCGGGCACCCCGATTTCAACAATGATTTAAAACTTCAACTAAAACTTAAAGTAAAATGCCATTCCATTCTCCAGGCGGGTACCCTGACTTCAACAACAAACTTCGAAAATAAATCGCCATACCATTCTTCGGGCGGGCACCCCGACTTCAACAACAATTTAAAACTTCCTCTTTTTGGTATTTTCTTTTACCAATTATCTCTCATCTGTGAATTTCTCCACTTATCGTCAAACTTTCCTCTTTTTTGGGTGTTTTCTATTTTTCCACATTGGTCAAATTCGCTTTAAAGTGAATAATGACACTTTGTTCCTGCATGCATCATGAAACAAAATTTATTAGATATAAACTGCTGGCAACTGGCATCTGCCGTCCCTGCCTCTTATTGCTTTCCTCTTTTTTGCTTTTTCTCCTGCTGTGTGGATTTTCAGTCGCCTATCTCTTGCGAACTTTTTTTTTTTTTTTGTATTTTCTCACTTTTTCCATTTTTGTTTTGTTTTCTTTTCCTTTGGCCATGTTTGCCAAGCTTCCTTATTTCCTTCCCAACTCTTCCTTTCCGATCCAGTGTTGTTTCAACTTTCATTATCAGGAGCTGGTAGTTAGAACTTATCTGGGTATTTGCTGGCTGATTCCGCCGACCATGCCATGTATTTAAACTCTGACCCAGTTTGCTCCAATCATTATTCTGTCTCCAAATTGTTTTCAAACCAAACCGATACTATTTTTTGTTACTTTTTCTGCTTTTCTCTTTTCTGGTAGTCCTCACGATCGCCCTACGGTGCCTCGAAAGGTTTTCACCAATAAGACTCTCTCATTTATTCTCTCAACCTCACAATCGTCTCACAGTGCCGATTAAGGTTTTCACCGATGAGACTCTCTCATTTTTTTTTTCATTGTTTCTCATTTTTCCCTTTTGTATTTTGTTTTCTTACCACAGGTGTTGTCCGATGTTTCGCTCCTCCTTCATTGCATTCGTTATCATTTCGGAATTGATCAGAAGGTCTTTCTTTGGACTGTAATGCGGCTTTCGGATGGGTTGAGAAAGAAAGGTATAAAGGCTCAAAATTTCACGAGGGTTCAAAAATATTTACAACTCTCGGAATTATTAAACATAACTTCTGCCCCAGTTTCAATATGTGGGGAATTTTTGGATTTTTCCTTTATTGTGACTGAACCTCAAAGAGGCTGCCTACGTACCCTTTCGGGATCAAGTCAGACGTAGTTCATCCAACTTCATAAGTTAGATGAATTTCTTTTTGACTTTTTCCCGATTTCTTTGTCTTTTTCCCTTTTTTTCATTTTTTCATTTTTTTAATCATTATTTCCATCATTGTCCATCATCATTTTTCGTTTTGTCAATTTTTTTATTTTTGGCAATTTTGATCTTATTGCGCTAAAGCGATTCCGAGAGAGGGATATGAAAGAATATATTCATTGAGGCTCAAAGGGGTTATCAATGGATAAAGTGTTTGGATAGAGAATAAAACGCCTTCGTCATTTCAATTCCAAAACCACAACAAAATACAAAACACATAATTGAAAAAGAATCATACATAGTATCGCTTGACTGCATCTGAATTGATAGCAGTCTCCACGCACTTTCCTTCAACATCTGTTAAATACAATGCCCCACTGGACAACACCCGTGATACTACAAGTGGTCCCTGCCAATTTGGCGCAATTTTGCCCTTTGCCTCTCCCAATAAAGTAAGATACGCATCGCAACCAAAATGAGCCTATGCCTAT
Organism: Nicotiana noctiflora; assembly: GCA_032618575.1. NCBI lineage: Eukaryota > Viridiplantae > Streptophyta > Magnoliopsida > Solanales > Solanaceae > Nicotiana > Nicotiana noctiflora. Next base: position 92,825 of record JASVEL010005595.1, read on the forward strand.
TGGAAGCTGTTGGCTCTATCGGACCAATAACATTTATGCCCCTGTTTCAAAGCAAAGAAAAATATGTTAGTTTAAATGCGGTGGTTGGTTGTGGCCTTGGACTTTGATGGCGACTGCTTTCCACTCGAGTGTCTTGCCTGTTCACCGACTATCCATTTTTACTTCTTCTTTGTTCAAAATCCACCTCTATTGTCCCTTTCTTGACGGATACCACAAGCTCCGATCTCAATTCCTTTGATGACTCCACTTGACAACCTTTGGTCTTTCTCTTGTCAAAAGATATACCCCCTCTCTGTTCGAACCCCGTACTTCCATTTGCTATATTTTCCTTGAGTTGGCACCTTGCCGACCATTATGTCTTGCATGATCACCATTGCACATATTGCTCTTGTGGGCTTAAATCACTGGCCTTGTCATTCCTAGACCTACGACAATTGTCGTGTTGGCTAAATCCCATCTTGTGCAATTGGAAAATTTGGTGGCAAATTTTGAAATCATTTCTATACTTGTTATGACCTGACTGACTCGATAAGAAGGAGGGTAAAACAAAGTGTGAAGAATAAAGAAAAAGGAAAATACAATTCCTAACAAGAAGCCTACAGACGAATGACCTAACGGATTTTGAATACCGACTCTAGCGACCTTGACACGCACTTTTGGCCTTCTCCGTATAGCAAAGTTGATGTTCAACTCTTGTTGCAAAGTTCTGCCGTGAAGCCGGTCTTCAATACTTCATTTCTTTGATTTGATCCTTAGTCGTCTTGCAGCGCCCGTAGGGTTTTCACCATCAAGCCTCTCTCATTTGCTCTTTCTTTCTCTCGACTCACCGTCGCCTTACGGTGCCCGTGCGGGTTTTCACCGATAAGACTCTCTCATTTTGACTTCTCTCATCTTGGAGTCTCGTGATGATTTGAGTTCTTCACTCTCCTGGAGTGTTGCCCCTGATGTGATTGACCTTTGTTCGCTTGACTCGGCATTTCTTGAAGATTGATCGGAAGGTCTTCCTTTGGACCGTAATGCAGGCTTTTGGATGGGGTTTAGAAAAAAGGATATAAAGGCTCAAAATTATTTCACTGCGGGTTAATGATTACAACTTTCGGAATCTTATTTATTCAACAACCATAACTTCTGCCCCAGTTTCCTTTTTTGGGGGATTTTTGGATTTTTCTTTATTGTGACTGAACCTCAGTGAGGCTGCCTACGTACCCTTTCGGGATCAAGTCAAACGTAGTTCAGACAACGTCCGTATTCATTGTTGCATCTTGACTTCTCCCGATTTTTTTCTTTTCTTTTCTTTTCTTTCTTATTCTTTTCTCTTTTTTTTTCTCTTCTTCTTTTTTTTTCTTTTCTCTTTTTTTTTTCTTTTCTTCTTTCTTTTTGTTTTCCCATTTGGATTTCTCCGCTCAAACCTCAATTTTGTTGTTGATTCCGAAAGAGGGGTATGAAAGAAAATATAATATGGCTCAAAGGGGATAACAATGGACGAAGCGTTTGGGGTAGCCGAATAAAATGCCTTCGTCATTTCAATCTTCAAAACCTACCGAGTACAAACTATCTTTCGACCAATTCACATATTTGCCTTCTGTTTTTGACGATTCTCAATGCCATTGGGCAACAATCTCGATACCACGAATGGTTCCTTTAACCTTGGGGTACTTTTGCCTTTGGCTTTAAACCGATGAAGCATGATGCGTTTCCAAGGCATTTCTTTATGTTCTGTTTTCCCCTAGTATTCACTTGATTCCGGCTTCACAGTATTTCAATATTACATCTTCAACATTGTTTCATTGACTTTTAAAATCCAGGCTTAGAATTATGTGCATGTCATGTTGCTAAAGTCAGTATGAGAAGAAATGCAAAGTAATTAGAAATGAAATGACTAGAAATGACGGGAAACAAAGAGTTAAACTGATGGGTTGAAACAACAAGACGAACAACAAAACGAACAGACTAGACTAAAATTACAAACCTAGACAGCACTAAACAAAGCAAAGTAATAAGATAGAAGGGTTTTGACAACCGGGTAACAGAAATCTCAACAAAATAAGCCACCAAAAATTCTACTTTGGATAAACCCCAAATGAAACATATTTCCAATTACCAAGCACAATATCTTTAGCCACTGCCTTCTGCATCAACCATACGGGTGTCGACTATGTCCGGATTTTGTACGGCAATGTAGCCTGCATTGATAAGCTCCTGAATTGCCTTTTTTAGCTTCCAACAATTTTCTGTGTCATGCCCCGGGGCGCCTGAGCAATATGCGCATATTTGAGAAAAATCACACCTCTTTGACCGATGATTTGGCATTTTTATCTGAATTGGTTTCAACATGCCCAGTTGCTTCAACTTGTGGAACAAACTGACATACGATTCTCCCAAAAGGGTGAGAGCCTTTTCTCTTTTCAGTAGCCTCTCATTTCTAAAGGCCTGATTTGGCCTAAAACATGATCTAGTTGGTTTACGGTATGCTCGTGGGGGTGGATAGTCGTTTTGTAAAGTATGATTTTGGGGGTCCCGGTGAGAGTTGTGGTGTTGGGGACGGGAGTAGCAACCTGCGGGCTCTGTTTGGGGTCCCGATGAACAACCTCGGAGGGGTAATGTTGGGCAACATGAGCTTCGGGTGGGTGTTTACTGTCGGGAACAGAGGATGTGATTGGAGCGCGTTCCTGGGAAAAAATAGGTGGATACCGAGTGATGGAGCTATTGGGGTGGCTGGAAAGGCTGCGATAGGCAGGTATATTTGGCATCGGGTTCAGTGTAAGGACAGAGTCCATGAAACTAGGTGGTGGCGGAGGTAGTGATTTTCCATCCATCCACGCCCGATACATTTCATCCACGTGTTGTCTCAACATTTTGACTTCTTCAACTAACATGTGGTTCCGTTCAACCAGCTGTTGTCGGGTGCCGCTACCAACCCACTCAGCCTTGAGATTCTCTGCCATTGTCCTCTGACGTTGTATTATAGGGAAGAGTTATTTTGGAACCACAACCAACCACCTTTCTGAAAACGGACACAACAAAACAAAGCCACCATGTCAGCATTAAGGTATTGCGCTTATTGATTACCTACTCTCTTTTTTTTTCTACTATTTTCTTTTCTCTTTTTTTTTCTTTTTGTGGTTTTCCATTTTTTTTTCTTTTTGTAGTTTTCCAGTTTTTGCTTTTTGATTATGGAAATGGTCGAATCCTATGTGGATTGCCTACGTATCATGACCCCGCATGAATCAGACCGAGCGTAGTTCTTGCAAATTAATGCAAGAAATAAAGAGATATTTATTTGATTTTTTTTTTGATTTTTTTTCTTTTTCTTTGAAGGAAAATTATAGAAGCCGATTCCAACTACAAACTTGTGTAGGAGATTTCTACAAGAATAAGAATATTTTTGGTGTCAATTATGACTATTTCTACAAAATTGGCCACATAATGGCTTATTTGACAAAACGACTATTTTTTGCAAAATTTATTTAAGAAAGATAAAACTAAAATTTTTTATCCTGTGGCTCATGGGGCATCGTTCGGCATCACCATAAGCCAACACAAGACTATTTTTCATAAATTGGCCATGTAATGGCTTATTTAAACAAAGTGGCTCTTTTTGCAAAAAATTATTTAAGAAAGATAAACTTGAAAATTTTTTTTTATCGTGTGGCTCATGGGGCATCGTTCGGCATCACCATAAGCCAACACAAGACTATTTTTCATAAATTGGCCATGTAATGGCTTATTCAGGCAAAATGGCTCTTTTTAAAAAATTTTATTTGAGAAGATGCAAATTCAAAATTTTTATCCCCTGGGGCCTATGGGGCATCGTTCAGCACCAACACAGGCCAACACAAGACTGAGGAAGTTAAAAATGCAAAAATGTGGCTATTTCAGCAAAACCGGCCATGTAATGGCTTATTTGATAAAGTGGATATTTTTTGAAAAGTTGAGCAATGACTCAAACTTAATTTTGCGGATACAACCTTTCGACATTTCCGCGAGGGAATATTTCAAGGTTGTGTCCAAAATTATTTACAATGACTCAAAGTGGCTATTCTTGCAAAAACAGCCTTCCAGCGTCCTTTTGAGGGACATTCGGCTTATTTTAAGCAAGAATAGCATCACCCGACTTATTTATAACAAAAATCAAAAATTTGACATTTTTTGGTTATTTTTGCAAAACGGGTGTGAACCCGGACTTGATTTTGAGGCTTTGGCCTTGCAACATTTCCACAAGGAATATTTCAAGGCTGTGCTCGCAAATTATTTAAAATGACTAAAAGTGGCTATTCTTGCAAAAACGACCTTCTGGCGTCTTTTCGAGGGACATTCGGCTTATTTTAAGCAAGAATAGCATCACCCGATTTATTTATAACAAAATCAAAAATTTGACATTTTTTGGTTATTTTTGCAAAACGGGTGTGAACCGGACTTGATTTTGAGGCTTTGGCCTTGCAACATTTCCACAAGGAATATTTCAAGGCTGTGCCCGCAAATTATTTAAAAAGATTCAAAGTGGCTATTTTTGCAAAAACAGCCTTCCGGTGTCCTTTTGAGGGACATTCGGCTTATTTTAAGCAAGAATAGCATCACCCGATTTATTTATAACAAAATCAAAAATTTGACATTTTTTGGTTATTTTTGCAAAACGGGTGTGAACCGGACTTGATTTTGAGGCTTTGGCCTTGCAACATTTCCACAAGGAATATTTCAAGGTTGTGCCCGCAAATTATTTAAAAAGATTCAAAGTGGCTATTTTTGCAAAAACAGCCTTCCGGCGTCCTTTCGGAACATTCGGCTTATTTTACAAAAACGACATCACTTTGATTTTATTGACAAAAATACACACATTTTTTTGATTTTTTAAAAGGGGTGGTTGGACCCGATGAGGGTTGCCTACGTATCCCACCTAATGGTGAGAATCAAACCTGCGTAGTTCGGTCAGATTATTTGACCAATTATTTCAAAAAAATGTTCCACCTATTTTTCAATTTTTTCCAAATTTTCCATGTACCTATTTTCTACAAATCATTATTTTCCTCTCTCTTTTTCAACAATTTTTCCAATCTCGGGATTTTCGCCGGTCCGCATAACGATCAAGGACAATAAAATGCAACACATAGCATGCTCGGTCTTTTCAATACCGGGTCACCTGTCCTAGACGGACCCAACCCCTGTGTTGAGTCCCCTAAGTCAAATATGATGCAAATAATCGTCCTAGACCTATGTTCAAAATCTTACGGTATCATAGATTGCTAGACCGTGTACCCGAGAGGACAGCTCGAATCGAGGAGGGGGCTACGTACCGTTGACCCGCGGAGTCAATCGGCTTTGTAACTTATCCGGCCTCTGTTTTCTTAGTTTAAGGTGACTTTAACGGAAAGGGGAATCTCAACCAGTAAGCACATCCCCGAGGGAGAAGAGAGAAGGGTTTTCGGCACAATTTTATATATACAGTCCACATAATATCAAAAGCGATAAAGCACATCACATAATGAAGTCAAATAAAAACGCGAACGTCAGTTCTAAGGAGCTCGAGTTCTTAAACCCTGAAATCGAAATTCAGGGTTGGATCCCCAGCAGAGTCGCCAGAGCTGTCACACCTCCCTTTTTTACTACCCCAAATACTTAAAGCGTATAAATACACTTGTAGGGTATACCCTGACGCTCAAATATCCGATACGGATAAAATAACGTAAGGGAAGGAGTTTTTCCAATTAAAGGACAATCGGTTCGGGATTTTATTAGAGATTAATCAGAGTCGCCACTTGGGAATGACAATGGTGTCCCAAGTCACCGGTTAATCCCGAATCCGAGGAATTTTGACTCTTAAAATGTATGCGAAGCAGAGGTCCGGATAAGGAACTCTGTTAACCCGGGAGAAGGTGTTAGGCACTCCCGGATTCCGTGGTTTTAGCACGGTCGCTCCACTGTCGTTCTTGACTTTTGTTTGACTTAATTATAGATTTTAACAACATAATGCTTTTTACATAAATATTATTTTAAAGAATTTGCGGTATCGCGAAAACACGCCTCGAGTCATACCGCAACCCGTACGCCTATGACTTTTGGTGTATTTCAGCTTTGCCGAGATTTGGATTTGAGTCGCACCAAGTGCACACTCGTTCAATGGAAAGTATATTAAAATCGTGCCTTAAGATATTCTATCGGCTTTTAATTGTTTTGGGTAAGACTATGGAATTAGCTAGTAGTCTTCCCGAGTCTAATTGTATTAAACCATTACTAAATGGGGGCCCCGCTTGTTTAAAGTCGGGCGAGGCTCATCCCAAATTAATTTAAAGGTCAATCCTAACATAACTATATTTATACTCTAACTTAACACGTCCAGTTTTCACTTTAGGCGTGTGTGACCTTTCATATGTTATCATATCCATAAACATTCCCCAATTCCCAAGATTATTTTAATCAAACCACTACAAATCTTATAATAAATTACAATACAATCTGTGCGAAAACAGTTATTGTTTGAATTTTTTTTTTAAAAAAATGCAGCGCACTTCACGTGTTAATAGCAATAGATGTATTTCCAATTTAATCACTTACATTACTTATATGTACTACGAGATGCTAGGTGCTGTATACTATTGGTTTTGGGAGAATCAGGACCTAAATCCTAACTCGTTCAACTCAATGCCTTGCTAATTATAATTTCCATGTTCCTGAGGAGACTTTGCATTTTTTAATAATCTGATTATCTCATTCAAAACAGTCAAATAGCTATATCAACAAAAATACTTGCATGTACTATATTCGCTGGTCATTCCCCTGCTTAACAGTTCAAATTATGTCCGACAACAGCTCATACTTATCGATACTTATTCCTCTAATTAACGTGTTCAAACTAAACAAATGCAAACCATATCTATTTAAATCACAACAGTCCAGTTGCAACAAAAACAAAAAAAATCTATAAAATTACATACAGTCTAATTAGTTTTTATGCATAACAGGAGATTTGAGGAAAACAGAAATGATAAAAAATTGCAGTATCCTATCTGCGAAACAACCTTTATTTCCTTAAGCCGAAGATTTACAAGATGTGTACCTGAAAAATTGAAATCCATTAGATCTAATTGGCAACAGGATGCAGGAGCAGCATTTCAAGCAGTAATTTTCACAGCAACAGCAGTAATTCAATGAGTTCAGCAGTGAATAGGACCCAGCATCTAACCCAGAAGCAATTTCCAGAGATTCAAAATGATTCAAAACCAAATTTCACACTCAAAACACTGTTTCGTATTGATTTGTGATGAATTTCACAACTGTTTTTGGTTTTTTGATATGAATTTGTAGGCAAAACAGAAGAAAAATGAATCTGAAATGTTAATTTCAGATTTGGAATTTTAACAAATATTTTTTGGGATTTTTCTTGGGTGTATTTGGTTCCAATTTCCTAAAGAAGCTCTAAAAATCAGATGGAACCCCCTTATTAATGCTGAAAAATCACCTATTTATAGACCCAAAATAAGAAAAAATCTGAATGTTATTATTTCACTAAAACCCCTTCAATTCTTAGCTTGTTGCACAAGTTAGTGCAATCATTCTAGTGAAAACTACACTATAACCCCTTCTAGAATACTCTACCATGTTCTATTTCCTAGGTATTACCTATTGTGCCCTCATTCTCTTTTATTATTAACTAAAATACCTTTTGTTATGCCCAAATTGTCCTAAAAGCTCTATGTTTATCACAATTATACCAATTTCCTTTCCAATTGCACCCTTTTCCTATTAACCTTATTACAAGTTTACCAACTCCCTTTCCCCAATTTACCCCTACTTCTCAAGACTTATTACATTCCTAATTTATGTATTTTACTCCTATTTTAACCCATTTTCAGATTTGTATTTAGCAAATAGCCACAATTAAGTGACTATTGCTCAACTAGCCAATTAGCCCTTTTAACTAATTAAAATTCAGATTAATTCACTAATTAAAATCACATTTCAACTATAGTCAACCCTAGGCAATCTTACAAATATGGCCACTTATGATTAATTATCCGATTAACAAGACTCGGGGGAACAATTGATAGATGGTGAGTCTTATTAATCGAGACAACTAACCGCAATTGATTCTATTTTATAAAACGCCTTAGGTTGCTACGAATCGTGTGATTTCAATTATCGACTTAATTGAATCTAAATTAGTCTAAAGTCGAATTCACTAATCGAACTAAATCACTAACTAACAGCTATAACCAATACATCCCTAAGCGTTATCAGTCCCACAATCATAATTAAACTACCAAAGCAACTCCGACAATCACAATTGACCAACTTGAATGTCAAAACGGATTTCCTAAATTGAATTCATTCACTACTCTAACTTAATCGACTAAAATCAATCAAGAACTGAATCAATTAATACTAATTATTGTTTAATACTAATTAGACTAATCATCAACCAATTTTAGGCACAAAAATAGACAAAAGAAATCATGCTGGGAATCCAATTTACTACGATCGTCAATCAAAATCTAATAAATTCTAAAATTAGAAACTATTAGTTTAAAAGAGATCTAAGAAAAAATCTAAAAATCCAAGAAAAATCATGGAAACTGCTAAAATAATCTAACCGAAATCAAACAGTATTAATGACCAAACCGAAATTGACAGAAAATCAAAAATCAAAAATCCGAAAGTAACCGAGAATAATCCGAACAAGAAATTAAAATCAGAAAAGGCAACGCTCATTTAAATCAACACACAATTATCAAAACCTATTTAATCTTCAAAACTAATATATGAATCTACTTTTTTTTCTTTTTTCTTAATTATGTAAAGAAACTCAAAGCATTCAAACTAACAAAAAATAAAGCCAAAACAGAGAAATAAAGAAACTTAGCTTCTTTTTTTTTATTATTCTGCCCGCCTTTTTTCTGTTTTCTTCTCGCTTTTCTTTTGTGTTTTTCTTGAGTTTTCTTTATTTCTTGAACAAGTTCTTGAATTTTCCTTGAGACGGCTTCGAATCTTGAAGAATCTCGGCCGTTTGATTTGTCCTTGAAAAATCTGGCGGATTTCAAATCGTTTCTTGTGTTACAGCGGTTGAGGGGTGTTGAAAGAGGGGAAGGGATTGATTTGGGGTGGTTTTTGAGGCGGCGCCGCCATGGGAGGTGGTGGCGGCGCGAGCTAGGGTTTAAGATTCGAGGTGTTTCATTGGTGTTTGAAGGAGACGGCTTGAAGAAATGGGACGAGGGGGTCATGTGGATTGTTTTGACGTTGGTTTGGCCGTAAAAGGACGCCGGCCGCCGCCATGGGTGGCGGAACCCTAGCGGCGGCAGTGAAGAAGAAGAGAGAGTGACGGTTGGAAGATGAAAGGGAGACAGAAGGTCTTTTAGTTAATGTTATGTTTGGTTCTGGTTATACTTAGGTTGTAATGGGATTTTTTGGAGCCATTAGATTAAAAATCCAGGGATGGCTGAGATTAAAGGAGGGGGGAACCGGGTAGGGTGTTGGGCTGGGGGATTATTGGCCGTTTGGGCCTGGGGCGATTGGGCTTGAGGCACTAGTTATTTCTTTGGCCCAATTTTGCCTTTGTTTTGCCACTCTCTCTTATTCTCTTATTATAACCTTGTATTTTTGTATTTTAATTATTTTGTAATGATTGGAATTTATTAAAAACTATTAAGCTAATTACTCTTTTTTGGCATTTTCAATTTAAAAGCTAACTAATTTTTTTGATTTTTTCTTTAATTTGTTTAAAAATGAATTAACTTCCTAAGAAAAAATGCAATTTTTGTATTTTCATTTATCACACGCAAATAACATGCAAACAACTAACACAAAATTCACAAAAAATTATAAAAATAATGAAACATCATTTATTTTGAATTTTATAGGAATAACTCATGTGTAGGGTAAAAATCACGTGCTCACAATAATAATAATCAAAAGCGGTTAAAAGTTAAAATTTGCACAAAGGTTAAAGCATATTATAAAATCAGATAAAGAGGCCAAATACGATGATTGAGCGACCGTGCTAGAACCACGGAACCCGGAAATACCTAACACCTTCTCCCGGGTTAACAGAATTCCTTATCCGGATTTCTGGTTCGCGGACCGTAGTATAGAGTCAATCATTCCCTCGATTTGGGATTCGAACCGGTGACTTGGGACACCATAAATATCCCGAGTGGCGACTCTGAATCTCTTAATAAACAAATCTCGTTTCGATTGTCCTTTAATTGGAAAAACTCCCTTTATTGCGCCCTCGCGGGTAAGCGTAAAAAGGAGGTGTGACAGCTCTGGCGACTATGCTGGGGAAAATTAACCCAGAACTTCGGTTCAAGGTTTAAGAATTCGAGCTCAGTTAAATTGTTGTTTTTGTCTATATCTAATTTTATTATATGTTTGATTAATGTGCTATATGTTTACCGCTTTGATATTGCGTGAACTGTATATAAAACTGTGCCGCAAACCCTTCACTTCTCACCCCCGGGGATGTGCTCACTGGTTGAGACTCCCTATTCTGTTAGTGTCATACCCCAAAATAAGAAAGAGGCTCGGAAAGTTTCTAAGCCGGCTGGCCTTTTGGTTCCCGGAAAGGAGCTCCTTCCTCAGCTCGAGTTGTCCGCTCGGGTACACAGTCTAGATCATATACCGAGGTTTTGAACTTAGAATAACATGACTTCATGCCGGATTCCTAGTAGGAACGCTTATTTGCATCATGTTGCATTTGACTTAGGGGACTCAACACAGGGGTTGGGTTCGTCTAGGACAGGTGACCTGAAATGAAAAGACCATCCTGCTGCATCCTGTTTGTTTTACGCATTTATGTGACGACCCAAAGGGTCATCACTTGTTTATTTAATCATTCCGAGCTTTTGAGGTCTTGAAAACCTCATTTTTAGTTGTCTCGATTTGCGTGCACAGTCCGGGCACAAAGCTGGAAAAGATTTATGTTGAAATATGTGAAATATGTGAAAAAGTAGAAGAATTTTGATATTAATATTGATATGGTTGACTTCGGTCAACATTTTTGGTAAACGGATCCGGACCGAGATTGGATGGTCCCGAGAGGTCCGTAGGAAAATATGGGACTTGGACATGCGTCCGGAGTCGAATTCTGAGGCCTAGAGCCCAAGTTATGAATTTTTATGTGAAATTGTTTTTGATGCAATTATTAAAGGAAATAAATTGATAAACATTGGTATCGGGCTCGTATTTTGGTTCCGACGCCCGGTACAAGTCTTAAATATTATATATGTGATTTCCGTAAAGTTTGGTGACATTTGGATGTCGTTTGAGATGTTTTGGACCTTGAGTTCCAAGTTAAGAAGTTTTGAAAATCAAAACTATGAAAACCATGAGTTTGGGGCTTGATTTGATTGAAACGAAGTGATATTGGCGATATGATCGCACGAACAAGTCCATAATGTATTTTTGAGGTTGTGTACATGTTTGGTTTGGAGCCCGGGGGGCTCGGGTAAAGATTTGATAGGCCGTTGGTTAAAAATTCTGAATTTTGAACTGCTGGTTTTTTTCACCCAGCTGTTGGCTTCGCAATTGCGAAGAATTTCTCACAATTGCGAAGGTGACAGACCTAGGCAGGGTTCGCAAATGCGAACCCTTGATCGCAAATGCGAAGGGCGTCCAGGAAGGCTTGGGTTCGCAATTGCGAACATAACCTCGCAAATGCGAAGCCTTCACTGCCTAGCCATGCTTCGCAAATGCGAAGCATTCTTCGCAAATGCGATGCTTCACTGCCTAGCCATGCTTCGCAAATGCGAAGCATTCTTCGCAAATGCGATGCCTCACTGCTTAGCCATGCTTCGCAAATGCGAAGCCTTCTTCGCAAATGCGAAGGAGCCCTGGTTCGCAAATGCGAACAAATGTTCGCAAATGCGAACTTTCCACCCTTAGCTTATTTTTCAAACTCCAGAAATTGGTCGGGGTTCGCAATTGCGAACCCATGTTCGCAAATGCGAACACAGAGACCTGAAAAACACGAATTTCAGTCATTTCTTCATTTTTCACAAAACCAAAACACCCATTTGCGACTCTTCAAGGATTTCTTCTTCATCAAAACGATTGTAAGTCACTTTTTACTTAATTCTTTCAATTCCTAACATCATTAAACATGTTTTTCATTAGAAATCAAATGTTTTCATGGTAAAATTCTTGTTTTTGGTTAGAAAATAGGTTTTTCATAAATTGGGGAATTGGACCTCGAATTGAGGTCCGATTTTAAAACAAATTATATACATGAACTCGTGGGGGGATGGGTAACCGGATTTTGGTCCTAACCCCGAATTCCGACCATGTGGGCCCGGGGTTGAAATTTACTATTCATGGCAGAATGTTGTAAAAGTGTTATTTGGTATTAAGAATTAGTTTGTGGAGTAGAATTGATGATATTAAATCAATTGTGTATAGATACGGTTGGATTGGAGCCAAATTGAAAGAAAAGACATTTCCACGGATTGGATTGTTCATAAGTATTCGAGGTAAGTGTTTGTTCTATCCTAGCTTGAGGGAATAGGATTATGTGTTATGTGTTTTGTGATCGAGTGCGGTGTATGGGCTGTGGTGACGAGCATCCATACATTGGCGTCTAGTATGACCGTGAGTCGTTGGAAAATGATATTTTGAGATATATTACATGTGAATCGTTATTGTTCTCCCTTGTTGGGACTTGTTGTGAAGATAATTATTGATTGCCCTTGATGGGACGATTTATGAATTGTTGTTTCTTTCTCTGCCCTTTAACTGTGATTGTTATTTGGGTGAGGAAGAGTGATAATGCACGAAGGGTGATGCCGTGCCATGTTTATTTATTTATGCACGAAGGTTAATGCCGTGCCATGTTTATTTATTGATTATGCACGAAGGATCATGCCGTGCCCTGTTATTGAACCATGTACGAAGGATCATGCCGTACTTATGGATGTGAGGATGAGAGTTAAAGCACGAAGGGTGATGCCATGTACTTTATTTGTTTATTTGGTGAGGATGAGAGTAACCATGTACGAAGGATCATGCCGTACTATGGATGTGAGGATGAGAGTAAAAGCACGAAGGGTGATGCCGTGTACTTTATTTGTTTATTTGGTGAGGATGAGAGTAAAAGCACGAAGGGTGATGCCGTGTAATTGCTTGTTATTTCTTGAAGTGATATTATTCGTGTTTACATTATACTTTGTTTTCTTTGTGAAATTATTAACTGTGGTTAGTTGTTAAATTCTTTAAAATATTTCTTATTGTGTTATTACTTGATTATTTCTTGTTATTTTGTGGTACACATATATATATTGAATTGCACGGGTTTATGTGAGTGTCTGGTCCTAGGCTTGTCACTACTTCGCCGGGATAGGCCAGGCACTTACCAACACATGGGGTCGGTTGTGCTGATGCTACACTTCTGTGCGTTTTTGCACAGGTCCAGGTTACGATCAGGAGCAGCAGCAGGCAGTAAGTAGATTGCGTGGGAGCTAATCATATTTGAGACCGAGGTAGCTTGCAGACGTCCGCAGGCCCGGCGTCTCTTTCTTTATTTATGTTATTAGCTGTAGTCTCTTTGTGTCGAGACAAACAGAATTATGTTATATTTCCTTCAGACTTTTATGTGTAGTATTCCATAGTAGTTTGTGAGTTGGTGACTCCACGTCTTGGGTAGAGGATTTCAGTATAATTTTCACTTTGTGATTTGTTATATCCATTTCGATAAAGTATTCCGCATTTATTTAATTAAAATTGTGTTAAAAACAGGATAGTATGAATATAGTGGCTTGCCTAGCTACCACGAGTAGGCGCCATCACGATCCCGATGTTGGGGGAAAATCCGGGTCGTGACAAGTTGGTATCAAAGCTCTAGGTTACATAGGTCTCACCACTCACGAACAAGCTTAGTAGAGTTTGAGAGGTAGGTACGGAGACGTCCGTACTTGTCCTCCAGAGTCTATTGAGTTAGGAAAAAGTCTCTCATTTGTTCTTTCTTGTCGTGCGACTTGTTCCTCAATTACCTGATTGAATTTCTATTCTGTCCTTTCGCAGATGGTAAGGACACGCACTTCTTCGTCCGCTGACCAGCAGCCTGAGCCCCAGACAGCTCCTGTGAGGGGCGGGGGTCAAGGCCGTATCAGAGGCCGTGGTAGGGGTAGAGCTCAGCCTCAGGCAGCTACCCCAGAGGTGGAGCCTCATATTGAGATTGAAGAGGAGGTTCCGGTTCCAGCAGCTCCAGCGGGCCCAGCTCAGGTCCCAGGAGAGGCTTTGATTACCCCGGATCTCCGGGATGCTTTGGTCAGAATAGCGGGATTTATGGATAGCATTGCCAGAGCGGGTTTATTATCAGTTGCCCCAGCCACTTCTCAGGCTGGAGGAGGGGCCCAGACTCCTGTTGCTCATACTCCGGAGCCAGTAGCTCCTCAGCCTCAGGCACCAGTAATTCAGCCAGCTGTGGCCACTCAGTCAGGTACCACAGCTCATGCCGGTGATGGAACGGCCATGACTTCTGATTCGTTATGGAGGCTTGATCGGTTCTCCAAGCTATTTACCACTACATTCAGTGGAGCCGCATCAGAGGATCCTCAGGACTTTTTATTCAGTTGCCATGAGATTCTCAAGACTATGGGGATCGTGGAGACAAACGGAGTTGATTTATGTACCTTCAGACTTGCAGGATCCGCCAAGACTTGGTGGAGAGATTATTGCCTGACTCGACCAGCAGGGTCCCCAGCTCTATCATGGGACCAGTTTGCGGAACTATTTATGGAGAAGTTTCTCCCTGCTACTCAGCGGGATTTACTTCGGAGGCAGTTTGAGCGCCTCCATCAGGGCACTATGACAGTTACACAGTATGAGACGAGATTTATTGACTTGGCTCGTCATGCAGTGGTGATACTTCCCACGGAGCGGGAGAGGGTCCGCGGATTTATAGATGGGCTTAATCAGCCGATTAGACTCCAGATGGCTATGGGCGTGGGGAGTGACATATCATTTCAGGAGGCAGCCAATGCAACACGCAGAGTTGAGATGGCTCTTGCTAGGGGAGGCGGTTATTCTTCGGATAAGAGGCCTCGTCATTCAGGTAGATTTGGTGGTTCTTCCTCTGGTAGCAGAGAATCCTTTGATAGAGGCCAGTCTTCCAGGCCTTTTCATTCCGCCCTTCAGGCTTCACGGGGTGGATCAAGTGATCGTGGTTCTCGGGGGTATTATTCAGACCAGTCTCCTATTAGTGCTCAGCCTCTTCAGAGCGTTCGTGGAGGCCATTCAGGTCGTCAGGGCCAGCAGCCCTATCAGTCTAAGAGTTGCTACGGTTGTGGCGACCCAGGTCATTTTATCGGGAATTGCCCTATAGCAGCGGGCAACTCTCAGCAGCGAGGTCCTCGTCCTATGATTCAGGCCCCAGCTGACCCTCAGCCTGCCCAGCCAGCCAGAGGCGGGGGTAGAGATTATAGAGGTGGAGGTCGAGACCGTAGAGGTGGAGACCGTCCGGCGAGAGGTAGAGGTCAGCCAGTTGATGGTCGTCCTAGAGACGCAGCTCAGAGGGGAGGTGCAGATCCCCGATTCTATGCTTTACCGGCCAGGCCAGAGGCAGAGGCATCAGATGCTGTGATTACAGGTACTATTCTTGTGTGTGGCAGAGGTGCTTCAGTATTATTTGACCCTGGATCTACATATTCCTATGTGTCTTCCTACTACGCACCGTATTTGGCTGTGCCCAGCTATGCTCTGGATATTCCAGTTTATGTGGCTACGCCAATGGGTGACTCTATTGTAGTCGATCGGGTGCATCGTTCGTGCGTAGTTATATTTGGGGGTCTCGAGACCCGTGTTGATCTGTTGCTCTTGGATATGGTAGATTTTGATGTCATATTGGGGATGGACTGGTTGTCCCCATACCATGCTATTCTTGATTGTCATGCTAAGACTGTCACCTTAGCATTGCCAGAATCACCCCGATTAGAGTGGAAGGGTACCTCAAGCCACTCTGTTCGCACTGTTATTTCTTATGTTAAGGCTCGACGTATGGTCGAGAAGGGGTGTTTAGCTTATTTGGCTTATGTTCGTGATTCCAGTGCGAAGTTCCTTCCATTGATTCAGTCCCTATTGCACGGGAGTTTCCTGAGGTTTTTCCTTCAGACCTGCCGGGCATGCCACCCGACAGGGATATTGACTTCTGTATTGATTTGGCACCGGGCACTCAGCCCATCTCTATTCCACCCTATCGTATGGCCCCGCCGGAGTTAAAAGAGTTGAAAGATCAGTTGCAGGACCTTCTTGAGAAGGGCTTTATCAGGCCCAGTGTTTCCCCCTGGGGAGCACCTGTATTATTTGTAAAGAAGAAGGATGGCTCGATGCGGATGTGTATTGATTACCGGCGGTTAAACAAGGTGACTATCAAAAATAAATATCCACTGCCGAGGATTGATGATTTGTTTGACCAGCTCCAGGGAGCGAGGGTATTCTCTAAGATAGACTTAAGGTCAGGCTACCATCAGTTGAAGATCAGGGCGGCTGACATTCCTAAGACAGCCTTTCGCTCTAGATATGGGCATTATGAGTTCTTGGTCATGTCCTTCGGGTTGACCAATGCCGCAGCAGCATTCATGGAGTTGATGAATCGGGTATTCAGGCCTTACTTGGATCTGTTCGTGATAGTCTTTATAGATGAAATCCTGGTATACTCTCGCAGCCAGGAGGAGCACGAGCAGCACCTCAGAGTGGTTCTTCAGACTCTGAAGGATAATCGACTATATGCCAAATTTTCAAAATGTGGGTCCTGGTTGAGTTCAATGGTATTTTTGGGTCATATCGTATCGGTGGAGGGTATTCAGGTGGACCCAAAGAAGATTGTGGCAGTCCAGAATTGGCCTCGACCAGCTTCAGTGACCGAGATCCGGAGTTTCTTGGGGTTAACAGGTTACTACCGTCGATTTGTAGAGGGGTTCTCTTCTATTGCAGCCCCGATGACCAGGTTGACCCAGAAGGGTGCTTAGTTCAAGTGGTCAGATGAGTGTGAGGCGAGCTTTCAGAAGCTCAAGACGGCTTTAACTACGGCACCAGTGTTGATACTACCTACGGGTGTAGGGCCTTATACGGTTTACTGTGATGCATCCCGTATGGAGCTTGGAACGGTATTGATGCAGGATGGCAAAGTTATTGCTTATGCTTCAAGACAGTTGAAAATCCATGAGAAGAATTATCCAGTTCATGATCTTGATCTGACAGCAATGGTTCATTCCCTAAAAATCTGGAAGCATTATCTATATGGTGTGGCGTGCGAGGTGTACACTGATCACAAAAGCTTACAGTATTTGTTCAAACAGAAGGAGTTGAATCTACGACAGCGGAGATGGTTAGAGTTGCTAAAAGACTATGATGTTACTATATTATATCACCCAGGTAAGGCCAATGTGGTGGCCGATGCATTGAGTAGAAAGTATGCCGGCATGGGTAGTCTTGCATATATTCCGGTCAATCAGAGACCATTAGCTCTAGATGTTCAGGCCTTAGCCAACCGGTTCGTGAGATTAGACATTTCTGAGCCTAGCAGGGTGTTAGCCTGCACGGTCGCTCGTTCTTCATTATTAGAGCGCATCCGTGAGAGGCAATTTGATGATCGTCATTTGCGTGAGTTGAGAGATACAGTACAGCGGGGAGGTGCCACACAGGCAAACCTAGATGATGATGGGGTATTGAAATTGCAGGGTCGATTTTGTGTGCCCAATGTCGAAGGGATTCGAGAGTTGATCTTAGCAGAGGCCCACGGTTCGCGGTATTCTATTCACCCGGGCGCCGCGAAGATGTACCAGGACTTACGGCAGAAATATTGGTGACGCAGAATGAAGAAAGATATTGTTGCGTATGTCGCTCGGTGTCTAAATTGTCAGCAGGTGAAATATGAGCACCAGAAGCTTGGCGGTGTATTCCATAGGATTGAAATTCCCGAGTGGAAATGGGAGCGGATCACTATGGACTTCGGTTACTGGACTTCCTTTGACTCGGAGGAAATTTGATGCTATTTGGGTCATTGTTGATAGGCTGACCAAGTCAGCACACTTTATTCCAGTATCTGTTTCCTACTCGTCGGAGAGGTTAGCGGAGGTTTACATTAGGGAGATTGTTCGTCTCCATGGGGTGCCAGTATCAATTATCTCTGATCGGGGTACACAGTTTACCTCGCGGTTCTGGAGAGCGGTCCAGCAGGAGTTAGGCACCCAGGTTCAGTTGAGTACAGCATTTCATCCTCAGACGGATGGCCAGTCCGAGAGGACTATTCAGATTCTAGAGGACATGCTTCGAGCCTGTGTTATTGATTTCGAAGGCTCGTGGGACCAGTTTCTGCCATTAGCAGAGTTCGCCTACAATAACAGTTACCAATCTAGCATCCGGATGGCTCCGTATGAGGCGTTATATGGTAGGCGATGTCGATCACCAGTTGGATGGTTTGAACCGGGAGAGGCTCGGTTGTTGGGTACAGATCTAGTTCAGGAGGCCTTGGATAAGGTCAAGACTATTCAGGAGAGATTGCGTTCAGCTCAGTCCAAGCAGAAGACTTATGCGGATCGTAAGGTTCGAGATGTAGATTTCATGGTTGGTGAACGAGTATTGCTCCGAGTGTCGCCTATGAAGGGCGTGATGAGGTTTGGGAAGAAAGGCAAGCTCAGCCCTAGGTATATTGGTCCATTTGAGATTCTAGACAGAGTGGGAGGGGTGGCTTACAGATTAGCTTTGCCGCCTAGCTTATCAGCCGTGCATCCAGTTTTTCATGTATCTATGCTTCGGAGATACCACGGCGATCCCACACATGTGTTAGACTTCAGTACTGTCCAATTGGACAATGATCTATCTTACGAGGAGGAGCGGTACCCATCCTAGACCGGCAGGTTCGACAGTTGAGGTCGAAGAGTTATCCTTCTGTGCGTGTTCAGTGGAGAGGTCAGCCTCCTGAGGCATCGACCTGGGAGTCCGAGTCTGATATGCGGAGCCGCTACCCACACTTGTTTCCTGACTCAGGTACTTCTTTCTTTTGTCCGTTCGAGGACGAACGGTTGTTTTAGAGGTGGAGATTGTGACGACCCAAAGGGTCATCACTTGTTTATTTAATCATTCCGAGCTTTTGAGGTCTTGAAAACCTCATTTTTAGTTGCCTCGATTTGCGTGCACGGTCCGGGCACAAAGCTGGAAAAGATTTATGTTGAAATATGTGAAATATGTGAAAAAGTAGAAAAATTTTGATATTAATATTGATATGGTTGACTTTGGTCAACATTTTTGGTAAACGGATCCGGACCGAGATTGGATGGTCCCGAGAGGTCCGTAGGAAAATATGGGACTTGGACATGTGTCCGGAGTCGAATTCTGAGGCCTAGAGCCCAAGTTATGAATTTTTATGTGAAATTGTTTTTGATGCAATTATTAAAGGAAATAAATTGATAGACATTGGTATCGGGCTCGTATTTTGGTTCCGACGCCGGTACAAGTCTTAAATATTATATATGTGATTTCTGTAAAGTTTGGTGACATTTGGATGTCGTTTGAGATGTTTTGGACCTTGAGTTCCAAGTTAAGAAGTTTTGAAAATCAAAACTATGAAAACCATGAGTTTGGGGCTTGATTTGATTGAAACGAAGTGATATTGGCGATATGATCGCACGAACAAGTCCATAATGTGTTTTTGAGGTTGTGTACATGTTTGGTTTGGAGCCGGGGGGCTCGGGTAAAGATTTGATAGGCCGTTGGTTAAATTTCTGAATTTTGAACTGCTGGTTTTTTTCACCCAGCTGTTGGCTTCGCAATTGCGAAGAATTTCTCGCAATTGCGAAGGTGACAGACCAAGGCAGGGTTCGCAAATGCGAACCCTTGATCGCAAATGCGAAGGGCGTCCAGGAAGGCTTGGGTTCGCAATTGCGAACATAACCTCGCAAATGCGAAGCCTTCACTGCCTAGCCATGCTTCGCAAATGCGAAGCATTCTTCGCAAATGCGATGCCTCACTGCTAAGCCATGCTTCGCAAATGCGAAGCCTGCTTCGCAAATGCGAAGGAGCCTGGTTCGCAAATGCGAACAAATGTTCGCAAATTTTTCAAACTCCAGAAATTGGTCGGGGTTCGCAATTGCGAACCCATGTTCGCAAATGCGAACACAGAGACCTGAAAAACACGAATTTCAATCATTTCTTCATTTTTCACAAAACCAAAACACCCATTTGCGACTCTTCAAGGATTTCTTCTTCATCAAAACGATTGTAAGTCACTTTTTACTTAATTCTTTCAATTCCTAACATCATTAAACATGTTTTTCATTAGAAATCAAATGTTTTCATGGTAAAATTCTTGTTTTTGGTTAGAAAATAGGTTTTTCATAAATTGGGGAATTGGACCTCGAATTGAGGTCCGATTTTGAAACAAATTATATACATGAACTCGTGGGGGGATGGGTAACCGGATTTTGGTCCTAACCCGAATTCCGACCATGTGGGCCCGGGGTTGAAATTTACTATTCATGGCAGAATGTTGTAAAAGTGTTATTTGGTATTAAGAATTAGTTTGTGGAGTAGAATTGATGATATTAAATCAATTGTGTATAGATACGGTTGGATTGGAGCCAAATTGAAAGAAAAGACATTTCCACGGATTGGATTGTTCATAAGTATTCGAGGTAAGTGTTTGTTCTATCCTAGCTTGAGGGAATAGGATTATGTGTTATGTGTTTTGTGATCGAGTGCGGTGTATGGGCTGTGGTGACGAGCATCCATACATTGGCGTCTAGTATGACCGTAAGTCGTTGGAAAATGATATTTTGAGATATATTACATGTGAATCGTTATTGTTCTCCCTTGTTGGGACTTGTTGTGAAGATAATTATTGATTGCCCTTGATGGGACGATTTATGAATTGTTGTTTCTTTCTCTGCTCTTAACTGTGATTGTTATTTGGGTGAGGAAGAGTGATAATGCACGAAGGGTGATGCAGTGCCATGTTTATTTATTTATGCACGAAGGTTAATGCCGTGCCATGTTTATTTATTGATTATGCACGAAGGATCATGCCGTGCCCTGTTATTGAACCATGTACGAAGGATCATGCCGTACTATGGATGTGAGGATGAGAGTAAAAGCACGAAGGGTGATGCTGTGTACTTTATTTGTTTATTTGGTGAGGATGAGAGTAAAAGCACGAAGGGTGATGCCGTGTACTTTATTTGTTTATTTGGTGAGGATGAGAGTAAAAGCACGAAGGGTGATGCCGTGTACTTTATTTGTTTATTTGGTGAGGATGAGAGTAAAAGCACGAAGGGTGATGCCGGTGCAATTGCTTGTTATTTCTTGAAGTGATATTATTCGTGTTTACATTATACTTTGTTTTCTTTGTGAAATTATTAACTGTGGTTAGTTGTTAAATTCTTTAAAATATTTCTTATTGTGTTATTACTTGATTATTTCTTGTTATTTTGTGGTACACATATATATATTGAATTGCACAGGTTTATGTGAGTGTCTGGTCCTAGGCTTGTCACTACTTCGCCGGGATAGGCCAGGCACTTACCAGCACATGGGGTCGGTTGTGCTGATGCTACACTTCTGTGCGTTTTTGCACAGGTCCAGGTTACGATCAGGAGCAGCAGCAGCAATAAGTAGATTGCGTGGGAGCTAATCATATTTGAGACCGAGGTAGCTTGCAGACGTCCGCAGGCCCGGCGTCTCTTTCTTTATTTATGTTATTAGCTGTAGTCTCTTTGTTCCGAGACAAACAAAATTATGTTATATTTCCTTCAGACTTTTATGTGTAGTATTCCATAGTAGTTCGTGAGTTGGTGACTCCACGTCTTGGGTAGAGGATTTCAGTATAATTTTCACTTTGTGATTTGTTATATCCATTTCGATAAAGTATTCCGCATTTATTTAATTAAAATTGTGTTAAAAACAGGATAGTATGAATATAGTGGCTTGCCTAGCTACCACGAGTAGGCGCCATCACGATCCCGATGTTGGGGGAAAATCGGGGTCGTGACAGTTTTTGTGAGACATAAAATGCGCCCGTGATAATAACTGTGTGATAGATGAAGAAAAAAAAAAGAGAAAAGAAAAGTAACAGTGCAGAGAGATAACTACTCATTTTTAGAAAACAAACCAATGCCCAAGTAGTGTTGAAACTCTACCGGATTTTGAGAATAAAAAGGAAAAAAGAGAATTGTTATTTTTAAAATAGTTTGTTATTACTTAAAAGAAAAAAAAAAGAAAAAACGTTTTATTTTAATAATTAAAAAAAAACAAGCTTTATTTTTCAATAAAAAAAAGTGATTTTATTCATAAAACATAGTCATTTGTTTGTCAATAAAATGAAAATTATAATAGTTCGTTTTATATGCCAATGAATTGAAAAATAATAGTTTGTTTTCAAAAATAATTCGTGTTGCTTGTTAATAATAATAAGATATATATATATATATATATATATATATATATATATATATATATATATATATATATATATATATATATACATACATATATATATATATATAATAAATAGAAAAAAACATAAAAGAAAAGGAAATGTCATTGTTTTCAAAAGTAGTTTTCTTTATCTGACCGAACTACGCTGGTTTGATTCTCCCCATTAGGTGGGATACGTAGGCAACCCTCATCGGGTCCAACCACCCCTTCAAAAAATTAAAAAAAAAATGTCGAAATTTTAGTTTTCAATAAAATCAAAGTAATGCCATTTTGAAAAATAACAGAATGTTCCGAAAGGACGCCGGAAGGTTGTTTTGCAAAAATAGCCACTTTGAATCATTGTAAATAATTTTTGGGCACAACCTTGAAATATTTCCTCGCGGAAATGTTGAAAGGTCGTAGCCGCAAAATCAAGTTTGGGTTAGCACACCTTTCAAATAAAAAAAAATAAAAAAAATGTGTGTTTAATTTTGTCAATAAAATCGAAGTGACGCTGTTTTTGAAAATAGCCGTATGTTCCGAAAGGACGTCGGAAGGCTGTTTTTGCAAAAATGGCCACTTTGAAGACTTTTCTTTTCTTTTTGAATAATGGCCTTGAAATATTCCATGTGAAAATGTTGAAAGGCCGTAGCTTCAAAATCAAGTTTTGGGTTCCAACCACCCCTTTTAAAAAATTAAAAAAAATGTGTGTTTAATTTTGTCAATAAAATCAAAGTGATACCGTTTTTAAAAATAGCCGAATATTCCGAAAGGACGCCGGAAGGCTGTTTTTACAAAAATAGTCACTTTGAGTCATTTTAAATAATTTACGGGCATAGCCTTGAAATATTCCTTGTGGAAATGTTGCAAGGCCATAGCCGCAAAATCAAGCCCGTGTTCACACCCCTTTTGCAAAAATAACCAAAAAATGTCAAATTTTTGATTTTGATATAAATAAGTCGGGTGATGCTATTCTTGCTCAAAATATGCCGAATGTCCCTCAAATAGACACCGGAAGGCCGTTTTTGCAAGAATAGCCACTTTGAATCATTTTAAATAATTTGCGGGCATAGCTTTGAAAAATCCCTCGCGGAAATGTTGAAAGGTTGTATCCGCAAAATTAAGTTTGAGTCATCACTCAACTTTTCAAAAAAATAGCCACTTTATCAAATAAGCCATTACATGGCCGGAATTTTGCTGAAATAGCCATATTTTTGCATTCTTAACTTCCTCAGTCTTGTGTTGGTCTGTGTCGGTGCTGAACGATGCCCCATAGGCCCCATGATAAAATTTTGAATTTTGCATCTTCTTAAATAAAATTTTGCAAAAAGAGCCACTTTGTCTAAATAAGCCATTACATGGCCAATTTATGAAAAATAGTCTTGTGTTGGTTTATGGTGATGCCGAACGATGCCCCATGAGCCACATGATAAAATTTTTTTTTTCAAGTTTATCTTTCTTAAATAAATTTTGCAAAAATAGTCATTATGTCAAATAAGCCATTATGTGGCCAATTTTGTAGAAATAGTCATAATTGACACCAAATATTCTTATGCTTGTAGAAATCTCTGGCACAAGGTGTGAAAGTTTTTCATCAGAGCTTTTAGTTGGAGTCGGCTTTTACAATTTTCATAAAAAAAAAAATCAAATAAACATCTCTTTATTTCTTGCATTAATTGGCAAGAACTACGCTCGGTCTGATTCATGCGGGGTCATGATACGTAGGCAATCCACATAGGATCCGATCATATCCATAACCAAAAAGAAAAAAAAATGGAAAACTACAAAAAGAAAAAAAAAGAGAAAAAGAGAAAAATGGAAAGAATAATAACAACAATTAAGAAGCACATATATGAGAAGCTGGAACGACGCATGTAACTGAAGCAAATGCATGATAGAAAGGTTTAACTGCCTAGGTTCATTGCATCCTTAATGCACGTTTACCTGTTTGTCCAATGCCCTAATGCTAACGTAATGTCTTCACTTTGTTGTGTTAAGTTTTAGAAAGGTGGTTGGTTGTGGTTCTAAAATAACTCTTCCCTGTAGCACAAAGTCAGAGGACAATGGCAGAGGATCCCAAGACTGAGTGGGTTGATACCGATACCCGACAACAGCTGGTTGAACGGAACCACGGGTTAGTAGAAGAAGTCAAAATATTGAGACAACATGTGGCCGATATGTATCGGGCATGGATGGATGGAAAAGCACCACCCCCGCCACCACCTAGCTTCCTAGACTCTGTCCTTACCCGTACAATGAACCCGATGCCAGATGATCCCTCACACTCTCCATATATACCCACCTATCACAGCTTTTCCAGCCACTCGAGTAGCTCAACTACTCGTCCCCCAGCTATGTTTTCACAGTGCTACTCCCGTCTCCAACACCACTACTCTCCCCGGGACAATCAAAATTGTACTTCACCTTCCAGGTACCCAGCTCCACAAAAAGCCTACCAACCCCTACGAACATACCGGAAACCCCCTGGGTCAGGTTTCAGGCCAAATAAGGCGTTTAGGGAGGAGAGGTTGCTGAAGCGAGAAAAGGCTCTTACCCCTATCGGAAAATCCTATGCAAGTCTGTTTGAAAGGTTAAAGCACGTCGGCCTGATTACACCGCTCCCTGGATATACTCCCGATCCACGTGCAAGAAGTTTCGATCCTACTGCACGATGTTCATATCATTCCAATGTCAGAGGGCACGATATTGAGAGTTGCCGTACCTTGAAAAAGGAAATAGAAAGAATGATTCAAAAAGGATGGTTGATTGTGATCAATGACGATGACAGGGAGCACACGAATCCTCTGGGGGTATATTGACCGAAGCTAAAAATGTTGAAGCAGATGGAAGCCTCAGCAATATTGATGCAGAACTTAGTGGCTAAAATGTTGTGCTTGGTAATTGGGAAGACACTCCATCTTTTGGTCAGCTAGATGGAGCTTTGGTGGTTCGTTTTTGTCGTCATTTCTGTTGTCCGAGTTATTTTCAGGGTTTTCTTGTGGTCAAACCCTTTTGTCCTAGCAGTTTGCTTTGGTCTTGCCCAGTTTTGTTTCAGGGCTGTACTCTAGTTTGTTTTGCTTGTTTTGTCATTGAACCATTTCGTTATTAGTTTAATGAAGCTTTCGATCTTTTGTTACTTCCGGTCATTTTATTTGTTTAGTTCTTTTACCCTTTAGATTTGTCTTGTGCTCAAACGCCGAATCTAGTGACACGACATGCGCACACAATAATTGTGGCTTAATTCTAAAAGTTAATCATTAAGCAATTGGAAGATGATCGGGTCATCTAAAGGAAATAAAAACAATTTGAGACTATTTGGATCCCTGAGTCATGTGAAACCGGGGCAAGTAAAAAGGAAACAGTCAAAGGCAAGTTGGCCAAAATTGACATGGGGTCGTTCATAATGAGAGTGTTGCCCAACAATGCTTTAAAGATATGACGAATATTAATTGTGTTGTTTACACTTGGCATGTTTTGAAGATTGGAATGACAAAGGCATTTTGTTCTGCTATCCAAACACTTTATCCATCGTCAACCCTTTGAGCCTTATTTTAAATTCTTTCATACCCCTCCTTCGGAATTAGTTGCAAAGACTAGAAACACAAGTTTGAAAGGTAAGAGAAGAAAGGGATAAAGAAAAAGTAAAGAAAAAGAAAACAACAAAAAGAGATAAAGAAAAAAAAATGTATGAAAAAAAAGAAAACTTGAAAAAGAGGAATTGGGAACTACGTTTGACCTGATTCCTCAAAGAGGATACGTAGGCGCTTCACAGCTCGGTCATAATGTAAATAAAAACCAAAAAAATCCCCAAGCAAGAAACAGGGGCAATAAAAAAAATGTGTTTATGTAAGGAAAATATAGGATTCCGAAGGTTGTAATTTTGAACCCAATTTGTTTTATTTTGAGCCTTTAATACCCTTTCTTTCTAGCCCTCTCCAAACCCACATTACGGTCCAAAGAAAGACCTTTTGACCAATCCTCAAAAGAGGCTGAGTTAGGCAAATGAGGGAAGTTTCATCGGGACATAACACTCGGATTCCCGGCACAAAGACTCCGATCTCCAGCAGAAAATAGGAGAGTCTTAGCAGTAACACCACCAATCCCCAGTGAAAAAGTAACACAAATGAGAGAGTCTTAGCGGTGAAAACCTTCACAGGCACCATAAGGCGATGAAAGCTGAGAGAAAAACCGAAATGAGAGAGGTTTGGTAGTGAAAACCCCTCGGGCACTACAAGTCGAACGGAGATTGGAAATCAGATGGGAAAGCCCCATGCGAAGATTACAAGAGGCGGTTTAACGATGGAGGATAGGCTATATGTGCATGTCATGTCCATTAGAGTCGGTATCCACGTTTGATTAGGTTTACTTTATAATTTTTCTTTTTAGAGAGTCATCTTCCTTTTTGTCTTTTATTCTGTTTCCTTTTATCTTTCTTCTTTTTATCGAAAATTCCCCAATAGAGTCCGTTTGCAAGAAATGACTGCAAAATTTTCCATCAGCTTTCCAACTACACAAGACGGAATTCTAATTGGTACACCCAAGTGGTATAAGTCAGGAAGGAACAAGCGCAATGCCAATGTCCAGAAGGATGTTCCCCAACAAGAGGAAGTTGACAAAGGGGTAGACCAACATCATAAAAGATACCTCCATAAAAAGTAAAGGTTAATGACCTCAAGGCCAAGGCCAGTGAGATTCAAAGGTCGGAGAACGCCACAGAAGAAAGGAGGATATCCCCAGCAGAAGAGGTATTTTCAGTGACAAGGGTGAACAAAGAAAATGGTTCGCCAAGTAAAACATGCAAGGTCTTCACGAAGGGTCACTATCATAGGAATTCGGGTGGTCAGTGGAAAACCACGTGGAAAGGTTCGCGAATAAAGAGTCGTCAAGGAAGGCGGGGAACCAAGAAAGAAGAAAACTATCCCCAGCATGAATATCATCAAATGATAACATCCCCAGCAGGGTCTGACAATGAAACGCGGAGCAGGGAAAGAAGAGGAGGACCATCCTCAGCAAGAGCACCACAACCAGCCACCACATTTTAAAACTAACCAATTTTTCTTTGATTTGAAATAGGAAGAAGAGGGGTTGTTGGCAGAAAAGCATGCCACGAAGAAGATTCTCAAACTGGGGCAGAAAATTTTCTCCCGTTGCGAAAATTTTCTCGAAACCAAATACCCGGTTGGGGAAAGAAGCCAGATAACGCGAGGAAATGATCTTTGAACCCGATTATCCCCAGCAGCTTTGAAAAAAAGAAAAAAATAAAAAAAAAATAACAAGTTGTGATAGAGGAAATTATACCCCCAGCAGACAAGACAAAACGAGGAAGCTTGCGTTCATAAAGGCAAGAAGTCGGTATCATCCCCAGCAGTTCTCGGAAAAATGAAACACTGATTTCGAGATTTCTCCGGCAGCATTATATCCTACAAGTTTTTAAAGGGAGCCAAGCGCGAGTCCCGAATGAGGTTTGGAAAGAGGAAAAAGAAAAAGGGATCCCCCGACAGTGTAATCCCCAACTAATGACATTTCAATCCCCATCGATCCCGGAAGAGAATAAAGGTTTTTGAAGGAGGTAGAAAAAGAGGAAATAAAGAAGATTTCCCCAGCAGCATTACCCCAGCAAGTAAGTAATTAGTTCCAAAGATATCCCCAGCAGTCAAGAGAAAAATGACACGACCCAGGAGGAAAGCAATTCCAAAACAAGGTAATTCAGAAGAAAGGATGGTCCAAGAAGCGATGCAGGAAGAAGAAAGTGGTGCAGGAAGCAAAGGAAGGCGACATGGATGGGATGGAGTTAGTGAGTTGATGTTGAAGTCAGGAGCCCGCCTGAAGAATGGAGTGGCGATTTATTTTCAAAAGTTGATGTTGAAGTCAGGAGCCCGCCTGAAGAATGGAGTGGCGATTTATTTTAAAAAGATGTTGTTGAAGTCAGGAGCCCGCCTGAAGAATGGAGTGGCGATTTATTTTCAAAGGATGTTGTTGAAGTGAGGAGCCTGCCTGAAGAGAGGAATGGCAATTTATTTTCAAAAGTTGATGTTGAAGTCAGGAGCCCGCCCGAAGAATGGAGTGGCGATTTATTTTCAAAGGATGTTGTTGAAGTCAGGAGCCCGCCCGAAGAATGGAGTGGCGATTTATTTTCAAAGGATGTTGTTGAAGTCAGGAGCCCGCCTGAAGAGAGGAGTGGCGATTTATTTTTCAAAGGATGTTGTTGAAGTCAGGAGCCCGCCTGAAGAATGGAGTGGCGATTTATTTTCAAAGGATGTTGTTGAAGTCAGGAGCCCGCCTGAAGAGAGGAATGGCGATTTATTTTCAAAAGATGATGTTGAAGTCAGGAGCCCGCCTGAAGAATGGAGTGGCGATTTATTTTCAAAGGATGTTGTTGAAGTCAAGAGCCCGCCTAAAGAATGGAGTGGCGATTTATTTTCAAAGGATGTTGTTGAAGTCAGGAGCCCGCCTGAAGAGAGGAGTGGCGATTTATTTTTCAAAGGATGTTGTTGAAGTCAGGAGCCCGCCTGAAGAATGGAATGGCGTTTATTTTCAAAAGATGTTGTTGAAGTCGGGAGCCCGCCCGAAGAGAGGAATGGCGATTTATTTTCAAAAGTTGATGATTGAAGTCAGGAGCCCGCCTGAAGAGAGGAATGGCGTTTATTTTCAAAAGATGTTGTTAAAGTCAGAAGCCCGCCAGAAAAGCAGAACGCCGTCTCAGTTTCCAAGATTTGATAAGGATGGTGAACGCCTGAAGAGAGGAGTGGTGATTTATTTTCAAAAGATATTGTTGAGGTCAGGAGCCCGCCTGAAGAGAGGAATGGCGATTTATTTTCAAAAAGATGATGTTGAAGTCAGGAGCCCGCCTGAAGAGAGGAATGACATTTTATTTTCTAAGTTGATGTGGAAGTCAAGAGCCCGCCCTGAAGAGAGGAATGGCGATTTATTTTCAAAAGATATTGTTGAGGTCAGGAGCCCGCCTGAAGAGAGGAATGGCGATTTATTTTCAAAAAGATTTTGTTGAAGTCAGGAGCCCGCCTGAAGAGAGGAATTGCGATTTATTTTCAAAAAGATGTTGTTGAAGTCAGGAGCCCGCCTGAAGAGAGGAATGACGTTTTATTTTCAAAAGATAATGTCGAAGTCAGGGAGCCCGCCTGAAGAATGGAGTGGCGATTTAGTTTTGAAGTCATAGTTAAAGTCAGGGAGCCCGCCTGAAGAATGGAGTGGCGATTTATTTTTGAATTTGGTTGAGGAAAGCGGTAGAGTGTAACGGAGATCCCCAACATAATCAAAAGGAAGGCAACAAGGATCGGAAAAGATAGATTCAGACTTCGAAGGAGAATAGCTCGAAGATCACAAGTAAGGGAATTCACTTCGGAGTGCAATGCAAGATAGCAGCAAAAGAAGTTTGCAACCACAATGCGAGTCAACAGTCCGAGATGATCAACAGAAGATAGTCACAATGAAAAAGGCAAGGAGTTAATCCAAGTGCAGAAGTTGATGAAAGATGTGGTGTGCTCAAGACATGGCCGAGTTCACAAACACTGCATACCTGGTCTTGATCCGAAAAACAGCACCTGCAACTAGCAATTATCAAGGTTCAAATTTAGAGTCCGCATGAAGCACCAACCAATACTCAAGATCAAGCTTCAGAGGACTTATAGATAGGAATCTTGTAACTAGTAGCTGATAGGCTTAGTTAGTCTTTTTCGTGTTGGATTTTTTATGTAACAGCAGGACCACGGACCGGAACCTCGATGGAACGAAACCTCGACGGAATGACACCTCGACTGGCTCTCCACCTCGGTATACCCCTTCCTCACTCACTTTCAAACTACACGTGGCCTGATTCCTTTATAGCCAAGGATATGTAGGCAGCTCAGATACAAGGGCTCGGTCACATCCTTTTCTTTTAGTTTAGTCTCTCCGAATAAGGGTCGGGTCAAAACACTTGTCTAGTCGTTCTTTGTCTGAAAACTCTTTGTGTTTTAACTAGCCAACGATTGTAGATGCGTGATTTTGCCCCTACCCGAGATTTTTTATATTTTTAGCGTAAAATATTTAGTTTAGGCCTAATATGGCTATTTTAGCTAATTTCGACTCTTTTGCTCTATTTTTACCTTAAGATAAAAAAGAAATAATAACAAAAAAAAATATATAATGTTTCGTAGTCATTTTAAACTTGAAAAATACAAAAATAGTACTTTATATTTTTATCTTTATTAAAAAAACGAAAATTCCAAAAAATAGTTTTATTAATGTTTTATAGTCATTTTAAACTTGAAAAATACAAAAATAACACTTTATATTTTTATCTTTATTAAAAAACGAAAATTACAAAAATAGTTTCATTAACATTTTGTAGTTATTTTAATCTTGGAAAAAATATAAAAAAATGGTTTTGTTTTAATTGTGAGTTTTATTGTTATTTTGCTTATATAGGATGAATCAAATAAAATCGTGTTCTCATTCTCGGTTCAGGGCAAAGAATAATATTCGGGTTCAAACTACCCGGTTTTATAATTTTCGGACCTAGTCCGTAATAGTCCGAGTCCGCACATGGGGAACACGGACAAAATACAACCATAACCCATGTGAGCCCCCATTTTGGTCTTGACATTTCACATGCACACTACAAAAACAAAAAGCAACATAACACATGCACACAACTTGAGAAAGAAAATAAACAAAAAATTAAAAAAAAGCAATACACATGGCCATCACATTTGGTACACAAAATGATGGGTTTAATATTTGAAGAAGAAAAGAAACAAAAGGTAGTGTGCTTCTTCTTCTTTATAAAGAAGAAAGAACGACAACAACACTATTCAAAAAAAACAAAGAAAAAACGAAACAGAAGAGAAAAAAGAAAGAAAAGAAGAAGAGAAACGACAGAAGAAAAGAAGAAGAGAAACGGCAGAAGAAAAGAAAGAAAAGAAGAAGAAAAACGGCAGCAAAGGACATAAAAAAACGAGTTCTACGGCTGGACACTCTAAATCATTAGACATTTTCTACCACTTCCACTATCGTCGTTTCATTTTCTTAGCCACTCTTTCAGTCGAGGTCGTCGTTTGATTCGAGTTCTGTCCGGAGAGGTCGAGGTTTGAGATCGTCATAAAATGTTCGTTTTCTCATTGTGTACGTTGAAAATATGCAGAAATAAAGGTGCATGTTCTTTTCCGATATTATTCTTCTCGTTAATATTTTGGATCGTTTCGCATTTTATTTAGTTTCGTAGGATTCAGATTATTTTTGTAAATATATGATTCTGTTGAACATGCAATTTCACAATTAATGGTGGTCTTGTAGTGTCGAAATTAGCTAATAAAAATAACTAATCCTTCACATGCTCGCCAACTAGTCATGCTTCCGTTGTTTATGTAGTTGCTCGTCATAGTCTTGAATTTGCTCACTTAGTTATCTACTCGTATGTTTACTCGAATTGGTTATAGTTGATCATGATTTTGTCACCTTATCGAAATTGGTTCCTTATTCCTCAACCGAACGGCGGAATTAGATTAAAGGAATCGGGGGTGTATTTCATGTAACCCGACTCCAATTTTGAACAAGGTTAAATAAAGCGTGTCATGGACCACGGGTGCATTTCATATAGCGTGGCTTGCAACATGTTCTAAATAATCTCGAATTAATTCTTAAATGAAGACAAGAGGGGTTGCTCTGATGGTAAGCAACCCCCACTTCCAACCGAGAGGTTGTGAGTTCGAGTCTTCCCCAAGAGCAAGGTGGGAAGTTCTTGGAGGGAAGGATGCCGAGGGTCTATTTGGAAACAGCCTCTCTACCCCAGGGTAGGGGTAAGGTCTGCGTACACACTACCCTCCCCAGACCCCACTAAGTGGGATTATACTGGGTTGTTGTTGTTGTTGTTGTTGTAATTCTTAAATGAATATAGCGGAATGTAGTTCTCTTTTAAATTAGAATTAGAGGTGTGCCTCGCCTAACAAAATAACACGCAAATTGCGGGGCCCTCAACAGACGATTATTACGAAAAACGTTTAGATTCCGGGATGTGTTGTTTAGCGGATTTCACGGCCTTTTCCGAACACAAAACGCGTTAGTATCTTTAGGCGCGTATTTAATAATCTTATCTCCTTAAACTCGAGTGCACATTTATGTGACTCAAATCCAAATCTCAACGGAGTCGAAATGTGTTGAAAACCACGGGTGCACTGGTGCGACGTGGTTCGAGATACATTTGCACAACGTTACAATTCTTTGTTAAAATAATAATAATAATAATAATTCTTATAATAATAATAATAATAATCAAAAGCGGTTAAAAGTTAAAATTTGCACAAAGGTTAAAGCACATTATAAAATCAGATAAAGAGGCCAAATACGATGATTGAGCGACCGTGCTAGAACCACGGAACCCGGGAATGCCTAACACCTTCTCCCGGGTTAACATAATTCCTTATCCGGATTTCTGGTTCGCGGACCGTAGTATAGAGTCAATCCTTCCCTCGATTTGGGATTCGAACCGGTGACTTGGGACACCATAAATATCCCGAGTGGCGACTCTGAATCTCTTAATAAACGAATCTCGTTTCGATTGTCCTTTAATTGGAAAAACTCCCTTTATTGCGCCCTTCACGGGGTGCGGTAACGCCAAAAAGGAGGTGTGACAAGCCTGACCTGAAGTTCAATTCTAGAGCTGAAGTTTTTTGGTAAACGACGAACTTCAACTCTAGAGCTGAAGTTTTTGTCTTTGTATCCGGAAAACTTCATGATAAACATAAAGGTGATAATGGTTGCTCAATTTTGGTTTCTACCTCTGCTATGTTGCAGCTAAAAGAACTTTCTTGGACTTCATCACTGCTAATTGAGATATTTCTGAAGTGTGACACACTTGGATCTGTCTAGATTGATTGCGGAGATTATAGCGAGGCAGAAAAACAAGAGCACAGCAAAATAGGAAAGCATGACACTATCTGTAACCTTGTGGCAGAACTTTGAGACATGATCATAAATGAGCATACATCCCAAATGGTTCTCTCCATATTTCCCCACGAATCCAATTGCAGTGGCTGCTGCACATCCAGCTAGCAGCACTGCCATCACAATCTGTCGTCACAACAAAATTCCAACATCCACATTACTGCTTCAAATTTATACCGAGTTTATAATAGAAATATATGATTTATTGAGTTGAAGTTTTTATTATATATGCGAAATGGCTTCCTGGCCACTCAAACTTGCAGCCGATTTTAAAGTCGATACACCAACTTACAAGTTTCCCATATGAACACTCCAACTCAATAAAATGAATATCAATAAACATATCCAGCAGAGCGTGAGCTTCAATTGCCTAACAAGAATGACAAGTCACACTCTGTGATGTTTTATTATTCGACACGTGTAATTTGTGGGTACTACATTTTTAATAGTGCCAATTTACCAGATTACTTATTTATTATTTTCTTTCTCTTGATCCTCAATACAATCTCTTCCTATTATCAATTTCTCTATCCATTATTAGACCGATCTTCTTCAATTTCTCCCACGGACCTCAAACTTCGACCTCTCTAACTCGACCTTGACGGGCTGTTCGTGATGTTACAGAGTGGGCTGGTTGAAGAATAAGGAGATGGAGGGTCGTTTGGGGGTGGTTCACGCCTGTGGTTCACTGGGTGGTCGATGGGGTTTAGGGTGGTCGATCGGACTGGTATGCTGGGCGTGGACTGTTTTAGCAGAAGCAGAAGGGGTTCGTTTGGTTGCTTCAGGTGGGATTGACGTGGGGTGGTCGACTGGTTTGGTTAGTTAGCGGAATAGGAATGGAGGTGGTCGTGGACGAACGGAGCAACTGGCCGCGAGGTGGTATGTTTGGAGCTTGGTGAAGCTGGTTATGGCGGACAATGGGGGGCTGTTTAGAGTGGCTCTTGACGACGGAGAGACTCAGGTGTTGGGGGTGGGGGGACGGAGAAAGGGGGAGATGAGAAGAATTTGATTTGTCATATTTGCTTTTCCTTTTTATTCTTTTAGTTACCTTATTTATAATTATTTCTATTTCAGTAATTTTTTAATCAAACTTTTCCTTTCAACGTGCCTTTTAACGTGAATAGCACACATTTTTGCCTTATAGACAGTGCCAATGCCACATAAGCATAGTCAATGGTCAGATGTGTTTATTGATATTCATTTTATTGAGTTGGAGTGTTCATATGGGAAACTTGTAAGTTGGTGTATCGGCTTTAAAATCGGCTGCAAGTTTGAGTGGTCAGGAAGCCATTTCGCCTATTTTATAACTAGCAAATTTTAGCGCTAAAGCTGAAGTTTTTATTTTGTAACCGGGAAACTTTAGCTCTAGTGCTGAAGTTTTTATCTTTGTAAACGGGAAACTTCAACTATAGAGTGTTCAATATAGCAACATGCATAGCATTTTGTCCATTGCTGTCAAGCATTTCTGAGCAATCTGGGTAGTGCTTTAATAGCTCATTTGCCATGATTTCATCGCCCTCATTTGTTGCTGTGTGAATTGCTGTAGTCCAGTCATATTCATTATCTGGTGGAAGGTAAGCTAAGGATTTCTTCAACTACGGCATATCAGAAACTACTTCTTTCAATCTTATATATATATATATATATATATATATATATATATATATTGCACCAGCAAATCATCTTTTTCTAGGGTATTAGATTAGGAGACAAGATATATAGAAAATAAAAGAAGAAGAAGAAGAAGAATAAGATGGAAGAGAAAGTGGATGAAGTTATTTAAAAAGTGGGTACAAGTTAAAATTTTTTTAAAAAAAATATATAGGTTAAAATGAGGCGACCAAATAGGACGCCCGTATATTTTTACCATTTTCTTCACTTTTGCGGTCAAAAGCATTTAGAACATACACCTAAGTCTAATGAAAATTGTTTTTCCTTATAAACGACTCTAATGGAGATAAATCATAAACCAAATAATAGTATAAGTTTCCCGACCCTTTCCCATACTTTGGAATATATGTACTCATGGATATGAAAAGTAGTCAATATATTTAAATTTATTTTGCATGTTAATTTATAACATATCATTCAAACATCATGGATCTAACTTGGTGGGGAGAGAGATAAAATGTGTCATATCAAGGAGGTTCTGAAGAAGCTACCGAGGGCTTGACGATATTTCACTATTAGAGAGTAGGGATGTGCATTTGATTTATCGATTCGATTTTGTTCCTTATCGATAATTACTTATCGATTATCAATTTGTACATATGCTTATCGTTATCGTTTCAATAAGGTTTTGATTTTTTTGATTTCGCTTTCGATAACAAATTATCGATTCGATTTATCGATAAACCGATTCGAATGGAAGAGTAAGATGGTGGTTATTCTAGAAGAAGCTACTGAGGGCTTGTGCTTCCAAGAGACAAAGTAAAGATTGGGGATTTTCCTTAGCTCGCCATGTATGGGGCAACAAATATAACAGTAGCAGGACGCAAATGAGGTACTTTATGGGGAATATATAGTAGACAAGCAGCAAGAAACATTTTTCTCGATCGGTCATGCTTGTTTGAAAGCCTGTTAGAAATTTTTTAATAGCGCATAATACTCAGGAAGGAAGAGAAGAGATGTGGGATGAATTTATTTGGCTTATGGGATGGACCTTGGGTCTTTGGAGATGACTTCAACGTAGTCAGATTCATAGGGAAGAAAAGAAATTTGTTGGACAAGTTCTAGCTTCAGGAGGAGCTTTAGTAACTTCATTCAGAATAGAGGGGAAGACAATCATCAAGATCAAGAATTAATATATTGGTTTTTGGTTTCTATTGAATGAGATGAAGCATTTAAAGCAATCAAACAGTCAGTTGTTTTAGATCATAAACAGTCAGTTAGAGAGTTCCAACATAACAGGAAATCCAGATTATGTATTGGTAGAGTAATTTTGTAGAAGAGCGGTTTTATCATAGTTTTCCGCCAAAAGTCATGGGATATTATTAAAGAAGACCTCACTAGGGTTATTATATATATATATATATAGATATATATATATATTTTTCACCAATTCTATAAGTTCTCCAAAGCTTGCAATGCCTCCTTTATAGCCATAGTCCCAGAGAAGAAGGGTGCAACCCTAAACTCTAAACCCATAAGAAGTTTATATAAATTGATAGTTAAGCTTCTAAAATTATATTGAAGAAGGTAATGCTAAAATTAGTGTCTGGGCAGCAAAATGCATTCTTAAAAGGGAGATAAATACTGATGCATTACTCATTGCTAATGAGGTGAGTATGGGTTTTATACAAGCTAGATGTAGAGAAGGGTTATGACCATGTAAACTGGGAATTTTTATTTACTACTCTACAGTCTACAGTAGTTGGGATTTTGTACAAGATGGATAAAGTTCTGTGTATCAACTGTTTATATTCTGTATTAGCCAATGGGGAACATGTATGATTTTTCCACCACAAATAGGTATGAGACAAGAGGGGTTGCTCTAATGGTAAGCAACCTTCACTTTCCAACCAAGAGGTTGTGAGTTCGAGTATCCCAAGAGCAAGTTGGGAAGTTCTTGGTGGAAAGGATGCTGGGGTCTATTTGAAAACAGCCTCTACACACTACAATCTCCATACCCCACTAAGTGGGATTATATTGGGTTGTTGTTGTTAAATAGGTCTGAGACAAGGTGACCCTTGTTTCCTTTTTTTTTTTCAATTCATTTTGGTTAGAACGCTATTAGTAGGATGATTGAAAAGTTAGTTCAATATCAGTATGCCTAAGGAAATGGGAGGAATGTGCCTCAGAAATTTACATGAGATACAACAAAGAGGATAGGGCTTTATGGAGAAGAGTTGTAATAAGTTATGCATGCATGGAGCAAATACACATTGTCACTCTAGAATAAACTCATGGAAACACATTACTAAATTATGGCATGAATTCAACGAAGACACTCAGATGAAAAAAGAAAAAGAAAAGGGCAGTCTGGTGCACTAAGCTCCCATTATACGCAGGATCCGAGGAAGGGTCGGACCACAAAGGTCTATTGTACATAGCCTTATCGTGCATTTCTGAAGATACTCAGCTACAGTAAATATGTTTTTGGCTTGAGAAGTGGAATGAAAATAGGTCCTTAGAGGAGGAATATAATTGTCAAGTGTCTTCCGCTTTAATTTGTTAATAAACGTACATATATGTGTGGACTTCATTAATATGTATACATGAAGTTTAGGTAGATACATGTAGAAGTTATATTATAAATACCCATGTATGCTAGCCGTTTGGAGCAAGTGAATTTGAATAGAAATCATCCTTTCCTCCACCTTTCTAATAGTGTGTTTCGAGTGAAATTGAATAGCAATCATCCTTGCTCTCCCAAAAAGTTTCTAACAAAGGACTCATAAAATCGACTCTTTAACTAATTTGGTAAAAGTGTTGTTCCATTGACTGATATCATCTTTCTTTCTTCTGGCAAATCTACTAGAACTAAAAGATCATACCAACTTAAGGGGTTATAGAGCTTCTTTGACACTTTTACTCAAAAAACAAGACCAAAAAGTAGCAAAACTATGAACTGAGTTTTTTCTTGACACACTAACACACACCTGAGAACGCTGAAATCATACACAGACAATATCCAATGCACTTAGTTGTCGCCAAGTTCCTTGATCCAAGGGTTTATCAGAAATTGTTTATCTACCTCTATAAGGTAGGGTTAATTGAGGTCTACGTACATATTATCCTCCACAGACCCTATTTATAAAATTATACTGAGGTTTTGTTGTTTTGTTAGTTGTTGCCAAGAAGCTAGTT
Source organism: Nicotiana noctiflora (assembly GCA_032618575.1). NCBI lineage: Eukaryota > Viridiplantae > Streptophyta > Magnoliopsida > Solanales > Solanaceae > Nicotiana > Nicotiana noctiflora. The sequence goes on from JASVEL010005595.1 coordinate 130,958, forward strand.
GCATTAGACCAGGAAATGTCTCAAGTACTTTCCATTTTAATCACGATCAACAAAATCACAAGAAACAAAATACATCCCAGAATCAGCCATCACCACGGGTTATTGGAGTAACAACTATGAATAATCCCCCACCCGTCCATTATATCCTTCCACCGCTTGGTAAACTAGAATTCAGAATATGAGTTTGGCCGATTTATTAGCGCATGAAATCATTATTGAAAAATTCAAAACCCATAAAATTAAAATCATGGTTTCGCCTCTGGACGAAACCTCCAATATCTATCAACAAATCGAGACTACAAATTCCATTATAAAGCTTTGTAACAAGAATAAAAAAATTTCAGCTCTGAGATACACAATGCCTTTGATAATCAAGACACTAAAAATTTGATAAACATTTACAGTAAATTAAACTGAAGTGCTTTGAAATAAAATAAATGAATGAATCAATTAATCTTTACATATATCATACGTAAAAGAATTCCTTCCAATCCTACAAGCTAAAAACAAAACAAACTAATTAAACAACATACCGAAAAATAGAATTAAATTAGGTACAACAATGGCTAGAAAAATGGTGCCTGTAATAACAAGGCAAACTTTTTCACTACGATATCGCATATTCCGACTATAACGACTGTCATTACCCTTGATATTAAATTTAGGAAATAATGGCTCCTTAGCAGGGAATATCGAAGTTTTTTTTCCCAATCTAACCATTATTTTTCTACTTCAGCTGCAAAAATAGAGTAGAAAATAATTGTTTGTTTCTTCTTGATATGTTCATGTATATGCATTAGATTTGTGTATATATAGGTCCGAAAAGGCAAAAAGCGAATCCGAATTTACTAAGGAATGTGACTTTTCTTCTTATTCTTGAATCTTGGGTTGATTCCTAATTGAACAAGATTTTGTCTTTTTTTCTTTTTCTTTTTTCAACTAAAGAGTTGTTGACCAATGAGAAATTAAATTACATAACCCTTTTTTCATTGTGAAAAGAGATTTGTCTTAACGCATAGAGCACCGACTAAAGATAATTTAATTAGGTCAAATTTTAGGTAGCAAACATCTTATTAGAGATTCAAACAATTGACCTTATAAATCACCATTATATTTTAAAAGATTCTTATGATTTAATAGTTTCCAAATGTAACTACGTTTTCTTCAAAAGTCAGTGATAGATGTTTGAAATTTAACAGAAGCCTCATATAAAATGGAGCGAAAGTATTAGAAGATGAAACGAAAGAGAAAAATTGAAACACCGAAAGTTTTAGGGGTAAACTTTGGGCTCTATTTGGTTATGAGTTTTGTCAAAATAAATTTGGAATTTATTTTCAAAACTCATGAGACTGGCTTTGACGGCCCGAATGACCTCCACGAACACACTGAAGAGGCTGTGCACTGATGGGCTGCTGATCTGAATATTGCTCACGAAAGCCACGATCACCTGAACTACCCTGTGAAGCCTGGATGGCTGACTGAAAAGGCCTGGAAGACTTGCCCCTATCATAAGAATCCCTGCCTCCAGATGAGGCACCACCGAAATGACCTGAGTGACAGGGCTTCTTGCCTGCCCTATAACCGCCCCCTTGTGGTAAAACCATCTCGATCTTGCAGGCCACATTGATCGACTCCTGAAAAGTAATACCGCTACCTGCCTCATTGGCCATTTGAAGACGGATAGGATGGATCAACCCATCAATAAATCTCCTCACTCTCTCTCTTAGTGGGGAGTATGACGAGGGCATGGCGAGCCAGATCGATAAACCAGGTCTTGTACTGTGTGACCGTTATAGACCCCTGCTAGAGGCGCTCAAACTTCCTCCGATAAGCATCCTTCTGAGTAACGGGAAGGAACTTCTCTAAGAACAACTCCGAGAATTGATCCCAAGTCAAAGGCGGCGACCCTGCTGGTCTGGCTGAACAATAATCCCTCCACCAAGTCTTGGCAGATCTAGACAAACGAAAAGCCGCAAAATCAACTCTGTTGGACTCCACAATGCCCATGTTCCGAAGAACCTCGTGGCAGTTGTATAGGAAATCCTGGGGGTCCTTAGAAGAAGCTCCGCTGAATGTAGCAGTGGAGAGCTTGGTGAATCTGTCCAACCTCCATAAAGCATCTGCGGACATAGCCGCTCCATCACCGGTCTGTGCAACTACCCCATACTAAACTGTTGCAGTTGTCTAAACCAGTGAACATGAGTATGGGGAGCTACCTGCTCCGGAGTACGTGCAGCAGGAGTCTAGGCTCCTCCTCCAACCTGGGGAGTGGTTGGTGCTGCAGGAAGCAATCCTGCTCGGGTGACACTCTCCATAATGCCAACCAGCCGGACCAAGGCGTCCTGAAGAACATGTGTAGCAATAAACCCCTCTAGGACTTGAGATGGGCCCACCGGAACTGTCTGAGCTGGGGCCGGAACCTCCTCGCCAAGGTTAACCTAAGTATCTTCCACTGGTGTTGCTGGTGGTGGCTGGGTTCTGCCCCTACCTCGGCCCCTAGCCTAGCCATGTCCTCTACCTCTATCGGGAGCTGCCTGGGGCTCGGACTGCTGATCAACAGATGATGAAGCGCGTGTTCTCGACATCTGCGAAAGAACATAGTAGAAATCCAACCAGTATTTGAGGAACCAAATCGCACGACAAGAAAGAACAAGTGAGAGATTTTTTCTAACTCAATAGACTCTTGAGAACAAGTTCAGACGTCTCCGTACCTGCCCCTTAGACTCTACTAAATTTTTTCGTGAGTTGTGAGACCTATGTAACCTAGTGCTCTGATACCAACTTGCCACGACCCGAATTTTCCACCATCGGGATCGTGATGACGCATACTCGTGGTAGCTAGGCAAGCCAACTTACCTACCATTTTCATTGGTAAAACCATTCTGTTGACAATTTATAGCATCAGTAATAATAACAATAATTGCGAAAGTCTAATTTATAAGTCTAAATAAATACGGAATACTCAACAATATCCTCTACCCAAGATTTGGTGTCACATACTCACCAACCACTAAGAAGAAACTAAATACAAGGGTCTGAAAGAAATATAATAGCTGTCTATCTAAAAACAATGAGGCAACAGTAAAAATATAAAACATAAGAAGAGACGCCAGGCCTACGGACGCATGCAAAGCTTCCTCAGTCTCGTGATAATAAAATCCTGCTCCCGAACTACTATTGTTGTTGCTGCTCAAAACTTGGACCTGTGCGAAAATGTACATAAGTGTAGTATCATCACAACCGATCCCATGTGCTGGTTAGTGTCTAACCTAACCCCGGTGAAGTAGTGACGAGACTAGACTGGACACCACATAAATCTGTGTTGTTATAAATATACAGCAAAAATCGAATACCAAGTAATTAACAACATGGGAGGGGGAACATGCTATGGGGAAATACAATTAACAATAATTAATAGTAACAACCCAAACAGCTTAAAGACCACACGGAAACAAGAAATCAATATTCGAACATAAACACAGATATCAACAACTGTTGCACTGTGCAACCCGCTCCATAATTACCATTGTTGCGGCGTGCAACCCGCTCCACAATACCACTGTTGCGGCATGCAAATCAACCCACATTATTAATCATTTATCATTATTGTGGCGCGCAACCCGATCCTTAGTATCATTTATTGCGGCGTGCAACCCGCCCCTGAATATCATTTAATAGAGTGATTTCCTAAACAACAGTCACAATTAAGGGACATGACAATAAGCAAATATTTTACAAACATCCTGGCAAGGGAGAAAAATTCAAAAATTTCCACCAAACTCGAGGGTCGGACCAAACTCAATCACCCACAATCCCACGAGTCAAATGATACAATTTGTTTTAAGATTCGACCCCAAATTGGGGTTGAATTACCCAAAATTCTCAAAACCCAGACTTTGCTCTAAACCAATAATTTCTACCTTAAACTTCATGATTTAGACTTAGAAACTTGCTAATTAATGAAGGAAAAGTGAAGAAAATAAGTGGAAAATTACTTACTCAAATGGTCTTGAAGCTTAGGGGCTTTAATGGCTTCCTAGAGCTTAGGAGGAAAGAGGGCTCATGATAAAAAGTAAAAAATCCCGAGTGTACTGTTTCTGTTCTTTTTTTAAAAAAATCACTGGACGACATTACACTAAGCATTAGTGACAGTAGGGTCGCATTCGCGATGAATGGAAGTTGGCAAGCATCGCGTACGCGGACAGGGGAGTGCGAACGCGAAGAAAAAATATTGGGTGCCTGGAGAATTGACCTACGCAAACGTGTTGGCCTGTACGCGAACGCGTTGGCCTGTACGCGAATGCGTTGGCCTGTATGCAAATGAGATGGAGAATGGGCTGGGAACTACGCAAACGCGGTTCGGCCCTCGCGAAGGCGAAGAAGAAAAGAGAGTTGGGCCCTCAGAGGTTCATATATCTACGCGAACACAGACTAGTGATGCGAACGCAATGAAGGAACCAAATAAAGCATCGCGAACATGTGAGGGTGTGTGCGAATGCGAAGAAGGATTTCCCTGAGCAAAAATTGCAGAAAAATCTGCTACCATTGCAAGTGTAAAAACACCCCCAACTACCTCCGAAATACTCCCGAGCCCTTGGGACTCCTACCCAATCACACACACTAACTTAAAAATATCTGGCGAACTTACTCGGGCGATCAAATTGCCAAAATAACATCCAAATTATTTAATCAAGCCTCAAGATCATCATTTTCATTTCAAAATTCATAAACTTCTAACTTTAGATATTTAGGTCCAAAACACGTCAAACGACGTCCGATTTCGACCAAAACTTGTACCGGGCGTCGGAACCAAAATACGAGCCCGATACCATAGTCTTTTAATCAATTTTCATTTCCATTTTCCTTAATAATTTTAGAAAATAATTTAACAGAAAAATTCTTTTACTCAGGTTCTAGACCTCGAATTGTGACTCCGGACACATGCCCGAGTCCTATATTTTTACAGACCTTTCGGGATCATCCAATCTTGGGTCGGGATCCGTTTACCAAAAATGTTGACCAAAGTCAACCAAATTCATATTAATATCAAAATTCTTCAAAATTTTCAGAGAATTCACATATTTCAACACAAAAAAATTTCGGCTATGCGCCCGAACTGTGCAAGTAAATCGAGGCAATATAAAATAAGGTTTTCAAGGGCTCGAAAGCACGGAATGGATGAGAATAATAGGTGATGACCCTTTACGTCGTCACATAGTGTGTCTCTCTAACCCTTTAGAAAGAGGTGAAATGACTTAAAAAGTCAAGTAAATGTGTGACAAAATGAAGCAAAAGAAGTGCTAAAAGGAAGATGGAACCTACTTAGACCAAACATTTCCTACCCTACACCAAAAGCCTTCAATATGTCTCCACAAAAATTCCTATATGATCTTGAGTTGAATGAAGCTTACATTAGTGGTGATTCACATAAGGGGCAAGCATATGGTACCTAGTGCCGGACTTTTGACTTTTCCTTGAGAGAGATGAGTGTATTTCCATTAACCTTGTTTTGAGTGATAGTTTTCTAAAAGTGAGGTTTGCTTAGGGAGAGTCGAAGATGTCTGAGTTTGGGTTCCACAATGATCGAAGTAATAGAAAGAGTTCCTTTGATGTGTTTAGTGAACTCTTGATGCTCTTGTGTCGTACTAGATCCATGGTGATTAAAAAGAGGGGATGTTTTCAATGATTTTTGAATTAAGGGCAATTGTTAGTCCCAATTGATGGTAGTTGAGGTCGCTTTAGGTCAGCCGAATTTTCCTGGAATTACTCTTAAGGAGTTGTCTTATTTTGTTTGCTTGAGGACAAGCAAAAGCTTAAGTTTGGGAGAGTTGATAACTAGGGATTATGATGCATTATACACTCCTTCTTACTTAAGTTTTGAATAGAAATGCATACAAAATAGTCCCAAAGGCTTACGTATTGATTGCAGGGTTTGATCAACAAGGTGACAATTCGTCAAAACCAGCTCAAATAGGAGTGAAACATGCACAAATACCAAGAATAAGTCCAAGCTTAGCAAAATAGGACCAAAGCGGCCGCACTCCATTTTGTGCGGTCCGCAATGGAGAGGTTCCGAGAGTACTCATCCAAGGCAGAAAAGCAATGCGGCCGCACTCCATTCTCTGCGGTCCGCAAAGGAGATATTCAGAGAATGCTCAATTTTAGGCAGCCAAGTGATGCGGTATTAACTTCATTGCGGTCGCACTCGATCCTGTGTGGCCCGCAAATCTAAACTTTATAGAGTTGTCAAGTTGGAGGATTGATGCAAATGCGGTCCGCATTCTATTTTGTGCGGATCGCAACAGGACCCTCTGCGGCCGCGGTGCATTTTGTGCGATCCGCGGTGGCCATGTTCAAAGAGCAGGATATTTTTATCTAAGATCCTTAGTGCGGCCGCTCTCGATTTAGTGCGGTACGCACTAGCTCCGCAAGGGTATTTTATCCAGCATTTTCGGCCTAGTATACATAGTTTCTTTTTTTAGGTCATGAGTTAGATTCTACAGCTGAGTTGCACTCGCGAATAGTGTTCTTTTGCCATTTGGAGTAATTTTACAAGAGCTTTACCATTGAATCTTCAAGTTTTAATTAGTAATTTAATATTGTAGGTTTATCTTTATCTATTTCTTTATCTTTTATTATCATGAGTAGCTAGACCCATCAGCTAGGGTTGTAGCTCAAACCTAGTGTGAGTAATTGATGGGTCTTGTATTTTAAGGTTTGATTGTCTATAGGTGTTTGATATTTGGAATAATTTATGATTTTATTGTTGAATTAATGGTTGCAAACATTAGTTTATGATTTTTTGACTTGGGCTCTTCTTGAGAAAGAGAGCCTAAGTCTATAAAATTAGTCTAACAAGGAATTGGGCGTATTAAGAGAGTTGATAGCCCCAATTAAAGGGTTAATCCAAGTGATCGTAATACTCAACTTGAACCTCGATTGCTTGCAAAAATAATCATACCCAATTGATCTTGAAGAAGTCAATTAGGGAAAAATCACTCGAACTAACGAGAGGTATAGAGTGTGTATAATTATGCAATAGTATATCGTAATCCCCAAATATGACAATCTAGCCTTAGACACGAGAACCCATCAAGTATCTACCTAGGTGAAAGTTGTCACACCTCCTTTTTCCGCTACCCGCGAGGGCGCGATGGAGTTTTTTCCAATTAAAGGACAATCGAAACGGGATTTATTTAATTAATTCAGAGTCGCCACTTGGGAGATTTATGATGTCCCAAGTCACTGGTTGAATCCCGAATCGAGGAAAAGAATGACCATGTTTAATAGTCCGCGAACCAGAAATCCGGATAAGGAATTCTGTTAACCCGGGAGAAGGTGTTAGGAATTCCCGAATTCCGTGGCTCTAGCATGGTCGCTTAACTGTCATATTTGGCTAAATACTTGATTATCCTATTTGTGCCTTTTTTTAGAATTATTTACCACTTTTTGTCTTACTACTTAAGAAAATGAACGTTGTTTAAGAACATGTCTTCGGATCACGTCACATGAAATGCACCCGGATTCTCGACACATTCTTATGCAACGTTGTTGAATTTGGATTTGAGTTGCATGAAATGCATACCCATTTTTTTAAAGAAAATTAGAAAGATTAAACCCACACCTAAAGTGACTAACGTATTATTATTTTGCGAAGGGCCATGAAATTAGCTAAACGGTTCTTCCCCTTATTTTTATTTAATGTCGATCCTAATCTATGATATTTTTTTTTATTTTGAATCAGTATTTAACACATCATGAGCTTAGCTATAATGAAACCAAATTAAATTCATCATTCTCCATGGCTGGGCCCGAGGCAAGCCCAAATGAAAGAGTAAAATGGTCCATACAATTATTAACAAGGTACAACAAATTCCAATCCTACAACCAATCACAACCTACTTTGGTATGAAAACAACACCTTTCTTGAATTTCCATTCCACGGCACTCTTCAAACGTTAATAATATTACAATGTATTTCCAATTTTAATCACCTATTTAGCCTATATTACTTATTTGGACTACAAGATGCTGGATGACATGGGAGAATTAGGAACTGACTTCCAACTCATTCAAATTAGCGCATGAATTGCACTTCTCTAACAATCTAATTAACTAACTTCGTTTAGAACAATCAAATAACTATATTAACAAGAAATCCCTGCTGCATGCGTATATACTATATTCTGTCTATTTCTCTGATTTAACACTTCAAAATATATCCAAACAAAAACTCCAATTGTATCTATATACAAACAGCATTACGAAACAGCCACTCTTAATCTACTAGCTTCAGCTTCCTTTTACTATAAACATTTTATTTCGATATACCTAAACAGTCAAACTCTAAGACCTAAAGGTGGTATTAAAGCACTACAGTTCAATTGACAGTCCAATAGGAAATCGAGTGCAATGAACAAATGACTAAATATATATAAAAAAACAGCTTCAACTTGTATTCCTTAAACCAATTGATCACTTGAAGTTATGAGGTCGTGTACCTGGAATTTAAACAACCAAAAATGCAAAGAATGGATCAGTAGTAGCTCAGGTTAACCAGCAGCAACAGCACAGCAAGCAAAACCCAGCAAAGAAACCAGATAACCAACAGACCAGGATTCCCAATGGATCAAACCAAACAAAGAACCAAGCGAATAAGACGAACAGCAAATCTGGAGAACCAAAACAGCAAAAACCAAGCTAAATGCACTCAGAAAAAAAAACTTCCAGATGACTCCTTAAACAACTATGTAAGAAATCTATCCGTTCCCTCTATTTTGCTCTCCTATTCTCTATCAAGACTGTTTCTGAATCTGTTTTCGAATCCCTGTTTCAGAGTATCAAGAAAAGGTATGAAAAGCTTTGTTTTTCTCCAAGTCTTTCTCCTCTAAGAAACTCTCAAATCTCTCTGTATGTCGTCCAAATGCCCACTGTTTTCCTTACTCACAGGCTCTCCAAATCTCTATTTGTGTCCTCTCCTTCCCACTGCCCTATGCCAGAAGAAAAATGGACTCCCCACTGTGTGTCCAGGAAAAACCTAATCCTCCAGTACTCTCTCTGCCTCCCTCTAAAAGGATCCCCTCTCCTCTGTTTTTAACCCTATACTTATAGTTTTTTAAATTAATTCCTGATTGATGCCACCACCTAAACTAAACCCCTGCCCATTCCTATCTCTGCCCAGCCCAGTAGATTCCCCTGGGCAGACCCATCCCTCTGCTTGTGCCACTATATTGTGTCTAAGTATGGGTTCTTTTAATTAACAATTAGCAAGTGCAGGGAGCTAATGGGATACCCTGATGTACAGCAGGTTCCACTAGGCTGTGCATTATGTGCAGGGCATTTTTAAATCCTAAGATAATAACATTCTGATTCAAGTCATCTTATAGCTATATCCAAACATCATTGATAAAAAATCTGTTAAACCAATAGTGGCTCGGATCAGTCTTGCAATGCCAATGGCATCCCTATCTTATTGGAACAAACAAGCCTACAACAGTGTTCGTCTAGTCGATTACTTGGTCTATAACATTTTACCACACATGAGAATCAACAAACAACTAATCGACGAACGGTAACAAAGATTCATGGTGTTCGGCAGAAACTTAGAAGTATCAAACTAGCTATGACGACGTTAATCGAAATGAATACCTATCCTATGAAAAGCACATTCGAACGAATAAAACAGAATAATAATTGACCAAATAAAAGGTCTTTGAGGGAGGAAAACAGAATAATTGATACGAAAAATTGAAAACATAACAAAATAAAAATAAAAACACAAATAAAGCACACACGGATGCTCATAAAACAGAATTAAATCAACCAGAAAAAAAAAAGAAATACCTCCGAAGAAGCTCATGAAGCGGGCCAACTGGACTCATCTGTTTTGGGGTTCAATGGACCTTAATCGGGGTGTTCTCAGTTGAGAACACCTAGACTAAGGTCTATTAGACCTCAATCTCCCATTGAATTAAACAAAAACCCTAAATTTGGATTTCTAGGGTTCTTGGCGCCGCTTTTTGGGGCTTGGGACTTTTGGGTTGGATTCGAACCAATCCAAGGGTGTTTATGGTGTGAGGAAGGTCTGGCGAGGGCATGGCACGAGTTTGGGGTCAATCGGAGTTGGTTCGAGTTCAAATCGAGTCTTCAAATGAAGATTCGAGAATTTCCAGACTGATTCGAAATAAACCATTCACGGGGTTGGGTAGGGGAGGTTGAAGTGAGTGTGTGGTGTGAATTTGGGAGCGTTTGGCCTACCGGAACCGCCATGAAGCGATTTCCGGTAGGCGGAGGGCGGCGGGGGATGGTGGGGCTCAGCCGTCTCTGAGAGAGACGATGAAACGGGGGTCTGTCTTAAGGGGGGATGGGTAGGCCTTTTGGGCTTATATACCTGCTGATGGATTTGATCCAGGTCATTGGATCAATTAAGATCGACGGCTTGGATCAACCTACTCAACGAAACGAAGTCGTTTGAGTAAGTTTGAGACCGGGCGGTTTGTTTTTATGTGGATACGGGTCGGGGTGCAGGGGTGATTGGCGACCGATGGATCAGAATGATCGAATGGCCTGGATGTCCTGGCATGTTACGGCGTCGTTTGGGTGTATCCGGAGATGGCTTGGACCGGATTTTGCTTGGGCCTAGGTTGGTCGTTTTCCTTGGGCCTGTTTTATACATAATTGACTTAAAACAAAATCCCTAACTTGAAAACCAAAATTGCTAGATAAATGCAAATGCAACATGTTTTTTTTTTTTTTTGTAGTTTTATTGATTTAACAGATAATCACATACAAACGCAAACAATAAGAAAAAGAACATATAATCCACAAATATTGCAAACAACACAAAAACTCTTTTATTTTGAAATTTTGGGAGTAATTCTCGTATAGGGCAAAAATCACGTGCTCACAGCTGCCCCTCTTTGCGCGGAAACATGAAGAGTTTTCGTGGAAAGATAAGTGAGCGGATACGAGCGATTTTTGCCCGTTTAAGCACTCCGTATGAAGCATTTTTTGGAAAAGCTTGACCGAACCTTCGCTTCAGAAGATCTCCTACATATCCCTGGCTAAAAGGGAATCAGGTCAATGTAGTTCGGGAAGTTTTGGTAGCTGGGACTACCATGACTGCTGTGATCTTGCTGTTACTGTTGTTGCTGCTGATGCCATTGCTTAACTGATCTCCTTATTACACCGTGCTAAAAATAAAAAATAAGAAGCTAGACTAAGTTACAGCATTGCAAATTCTTGTCTATCTTTTCAACTTGATCTCGTCATGTTTCCTTGCCATCCTGCTGGCTTTGCTGTTTCTTCTCTTCTGACAATTGTCATTTTGGCCTATCCTGATTGCCGACCTCTGGCCATTGGTCTCTTCCTTGTGATCTTCGAATTATTTCCTTCGAAGTCTGAATCTATCTTTCTGATCCTTGTTGCCTTTCTTCTGATTATGAACTTGGATTCATGCTAGGGATTTCCTTTATACTTCGTCACTTTCTGATTGTTCACTATCCTTATCAAATCTTAGAAACTGAGACGCCGTTCTGCTTTTCCGGCGGGCTTCTGACTTTAACAACATCTTTGAAAATAACTCGTCATTCCTCTCTTCAGGCGGGCTCCTGACTTCAACATCAACTTAGAAAATTAAACGCCATTCCTTTCTTCAGGCGGGCTCCTGACTTCAACAACATCTTCTAAAAATAAATCGCCATTCCTCTCTTCAGGCGGGCTCCTGACTTCAACAATATCTTTTGAAAATAAATCGCCACTCCTCTCTTCAGGCGGGCTCCTGACTCCACATCTTTTGAAAATAAATCGCCATTCCTCTCTTCAGGCGGGCTCCTGACTTCAATCATCAACTTTGAAAATTAAACGCCATTCCTCTCTTCAGGCGGGCTCATGACTTCAACATCAACTTTGAAAAATTAATCACCATTCCTCTCTTCAGGCGGGCTCCTGACTTCAACAACAACTTAGAAAATAAATCGCCATTCTTCTATTCAGGCGGGCTCCTGACTTCAACATCTTTTGAAAATAAATCGCCATTCCATTCTTCAGGCGGGCTCCTGACTTCATCAACATCTTTTGAAAATAAATCGCCATTCCTCTCTTCAGGCGGGCTCCCGACTTCAACAACATCTTTTGAAAATAAATCGCCATTCCTCTCTTCAGGCGGGCTCCTGACTTCAACATCAACTTTTGAAAATAAATCGCCATTCCTCTCTTCAGGCGGGCTCCTGACTTCAACAACATCTTTTGAAAATAAATCGCCATTCCTCTCTTCAGGCGGGCTCCTGACTTCAATCATCAACTTTGAAAATTAAACGCCATTCCTCTCTTCAGGCGGGCTCCTGACTTCAATCATCAACTTTGAAAAATTAATCGCCATTCCTCTCTTCAGGCGGGCTCCTGACTTCAGCATCGACTTGGAAAATTAAACGTCATTCCTCTCTTCAGGCGGGCTCCTGACTTTACATCTTTTGAAAATAAATCGCCACTCCTCTCTTCAGGCGGGCTCCCTGACTTCAACAATAAACTTTGAACTTCATCTCATCACTATCGTCTTCCTTTGTTTCCTGCACCACTTTCTTCTTCCTACATCACCTCGTAAACCATCATTCCTCCTAAATTACCTTGTTTCGGAAATGCCTTCCTCCTGGGTCGTGTTGCTTTCCCTCCTGACTGCTGGGGATATCTTTAGAATTGTTTACTTGCCTGCTGAGGACAATGATGCTGGGAAAATTTTCCTTGATTCCCTCCCTTCCTTTGACTCATGCGATTGAATTTCCGCTGGGAACTCTTGTTGTAATCCTCTGCTTTATGGTGGGTTGCTGGTTTCAAGACCTGCAATGTAAAGACTGAAGACATGCCTCTTGTTATACAGGTAGGCGTCTGTTTTTGTTAGCAACTTTTGAATTTAAAATGCATGTTGGCAATAAAATATGTAAAATAAAACAACGTAAAATATTCTATTCGAGGGCGAATACTCCCATTGTATCCTATTCGAGGGCGGATACACCCATTGTATCCTATTCGAAGGCGAATACTCCCATTGTATCCTATTCGAGGGCGAATACTCCCATTGTATCCTATTCGAGGGCGGATAGTCCTATCGTATTCTATTCAAGGGCGAATACTCCCATCGTATTCTATTCGAGGGTGAATACTCCCATTGTATCCTATTCGAGGGCGGATAGTCCCATCTGTTCTATTCGAGGGCGAATACTCCCATCATATTCTATTCGAGGGCGAATACTCCCATTGTATCCTATTCGAGGGCGAATACTCCCATTGTATCCTATTCGAGGGCGAATACTCCCATCATATCAATGTTTGAAAGTGAACAAACCTGAGATGTCCCGTTTGAAGGTGGACAAACCCGAAACATCCTATTTGAAGGTGGACAAACCTGACATGTCATCTTGAATTGCCTTCCTCGTTTCTCCGAGAAAATTTTCAACAACGGCAGAAAATTTTCTGCCCCGGTATTGGTGTTCTTCCTTGTGGCATGACTTTCTGCTATCAATAGCACTTTCTTTCCCTGTTTCAAATCAAAGAAAATTTGTTAGTTCAAAACATTGTGAGCGGTTGTTCTGCTCCTGTGGGGTGGTTTTTCCTTTTCTCCTTTCCCTCGCTCGGGGTTCCCAAAACTTGTTGGGGAATGATTTCATTTGCTGGAGATGATATTCCTGATCGGGATGGGTTTTTTCATTTATCCCTTCCCTGTTCTGTGTTTCTCAACTTGCTGAGGGTTATTTTGTTGAAGATGGGATTTCCTTTCTTCTTTTACCACTCTGTGTTGTCCGACCACCTCGGGACTTGCTGTAGATAACATTTTCGGGGGATTTTCATTTCCTCAAAATTGGTGTTTCACTCTTCTTGACGGCTGTTGGGGATGACACTGGTTCGAAGACCATTTCCCTTAAGACTTTCCTTCTTCCCCAAGTGGGTATTGGCTTCCAGAAAATTTTCAAACAGAAAAGAAAATTTTCTGCCCCAGTTTAATAATCTTCTTTGCACCATACTTCTCTGCCGTCAATGGCATTTCCTTGCCTTGGAAAGTTGGTGGCAAGTTTTGAAGTCATTTCTCACTATGTTTTGACTAGACAGACTTTGATCGGGGAATTTTGACAAAAGGAGAAAGATAAAAAGAAACAACAAAAAGAAGACAAGGGAGAACTGACTCTCTAACAAGAAACAACTATAAAAACTTATCAAACGCGAATACCAATTCTACTGGTCATGACATGCACATATGGCCTATCCTCTGTCGTTAATCGCCTTTCACAATTTCCATCTGATTGTCACCTTTGTCCGACTTGCGGTGCCCGAAGGGTTTTCACTTTCAAACCTCTCTCATTTTGATTTTCTCTCAGCTTTCGTCGCCTTATGGTGCCTGTGAAGGTTTTCACCGGTAAGACTCTCTCATTTGTATCACTTTTAGCTGGGGATTGGGGTGTCACTGCTAAGATTCTCTCGTGTTTCCTTTCTGCTGGGAATCAGAGTCTTTTCTGCTGAGAATCAAAGTGTTATATTCTGATAGGACTCTCTCACTCGCCTGACGTGGCATCTTTTGAAGACTGATCAGAAGGTCTTTCTGGACCATAATGCGGGATTTGGATAGGGCTAGAAAGAAAAAGGCTCAAAACAAATCAACTTTGGGTTCAAAATTTACAACTTTCGGACCTAAATTTATTTATAATAAACACAATTTTTCTTTGCCCCATTTTCTTACTTGGGGATTTTTATTTCTTTATTTACACTATGACCGAGCTGTGAAGCGCCTACGTATCCTCTTTAAGGAATCAGGTCAAACGTAGTTCCCAATTCCTCTTTTTCAAGTTTTTTTTTTTTTTTTGCACATTTTTCTTTTTCTTTTCTTTATCTCTTTTTGTTGTTTTCTTTTTCTTTATCCCTTTCACACTTGTGTTTCTAGTCTTTGCAACTAATTCCGAAGGAGGGGTATGAAAGAAATCAAAATAAGGCTCGAAGGGTTAACGAAGGATAAATTGTTTGGGTAGCAGAACCAAATGCCTTCGTTATTCCAATCTTCAAAACATACCAAATGCAAACAACGCGATTAACATTCGTCATATCTTTAAAGCACAGTTGGACAACACTCTCCTCTTCATTATTATGAACGACCCCATGTCGATTTGGCCAGCTTGCCTTTGATTGTTTCCCTTTTTAATTGCCCTGGTTTCACATGACTCGGGGTCCAGACAATCTCATATTGTTTTCATTTCCTTTAAATGACCCGATCATCTTCCAATTGCTTCATAATTAACTTTTAGAACTAAGCCATAATTATGTGTGTGCATGTCGTGTCACTAGATTCGGCATTTGAACACAAGACAAATCTAATGAGTAAAAAGAACTAAACAAATAAGATGACCGGAAGTAACAAAAAAAAAATAAAGCTTCATTAAACTAATGATGAAATGGTTCAATGACAAAACAAGCAAACAAATCGAAGTACAGCCCTGAAACAAAACTGGGCGAGACCAAAGCAAACTGCTAGGACGAAAAAATGGAAGGACAAGAGGGTTTGACCCCAAGACAAAATCAGAATCACGATCTTGAAAACAACTTGGACGACAGAAATGTCAACAAAACTGAACCACCAAAACTCCATCTAGCTGACCCAAAGATGGAGTGTCTTTCCACCTACCAAGCACAACATTTTAGCCACTAAGTTCTGCATCAATATTGATGAGGCTTCCATCTGCTTCAACATTTTTAGCCTCAGTCAATATACCCCCCAGAGGATTCGTGTGCTCCCTGTCATCGTCATTGATCACAATTAACCATCCTTTTTGAATCATTCTTTCTATTTCCTTTTTCAAGGTACGACAATTCTCAATATCGTGCCCTCTGACATTGGAATGGTATGCACATCGTGCAGTAGGATTGAAGTTTCTTGCACGTGGATCGGGAGTATATTCGGGGAGCGGTGTAATCAGGCCGACATGCTTTAACTTTTCAAACACACTTGCATAGGATTCTCCGATAGGGGTGAGCGCCTTTTCTCGCTTCAGCAACCTTTCCTCCCTAAACGCCTTATTTGGCCTGAAACCTGACCCGGGGGTTTCCGGTATGTTCGTGGGGGTTGGTGGTTTTTTTGTGGAGCTGGGTACCTGGAAGGTGAAGTACGATTTTGGGTGTCCCGGGGAGAGTAGTGGTGTTGGGTACGGGAGTGACGTTGGGAAAACATAGCTGGAGGACGAGTAGTTGAGCTAGTTGAGCGGATGGAGAAGTTGTAATAGGCGGGTATATATGGAGAATGTGGGGGATCATCTGACATCGGGTTCATTGCACGGGTAAGGACAGAGTCCAGGAAGCTAGGTGGTGGGGGGGTGGTGCTTTTCCATCCATCCATGCCCGATACATGTCGGCCACATGCTGTCTTAATATTTTGACTTCTTCTACTAACCCGTGGTTCCGTTCAACCAGCTGTTGTCGAGTATCGGCATAAACCCACTCAGTCTTGAGATTCTCTACCATTGTCCTCTGACTTTGTGTTACAGCGAAGAGCTATTTTAGAACTACAATCAACCACCTTTCTGAGATCGACACAACAAAACAAAGACACCATGTTAGCATTGAGGTATTCCGCTTATTGATTTCCTTTGTTTTGTTTTCTGCTATGGTTTTTTCATTTTATTTTTCCATTTTTTCTTTTGTAGTTTTTTTTCATTTTTTTTTCTTTTGGTAATGGAAATGGTCAAATCCTATGTGGATTGCCTACGTATCATGACCCCGCATGAATCAGACCGAGCGTAGTTCTTGCAAATTAATGCAAGAAATAAAGAAATGTTTATTTGATTTTTTTTTTGATTTTTTTTTTCTTTGAAGGAAAATTATAGAAGCAGACTCCAACTACAAACTTGTGTAGGAGATTTCTACAAGAATAAGAATATTTTTTTTGTGTCAATTATGACTATTTCTACAAAATTGGCCACATAATGGCTTATTTGACAAAATGACTATTTTTGCAAAATTTATAAAAGAAAGATAAACTTAATTTTTTTTTTATTTATCCTGTGGCTCATGGGGCGTCGTTCGGCATCACCATAAACCAACACAAGACTATTTTTCATAAATTGGCCATATAATGGCTTATTTAGACAAAGTGGATATTTTTGAAAAGTTGAGTGATGACTCAAAACTTGATTTTTGCGGATACAGCCTTTCGACATTTCTGCGAGAGAATATTTCAAGGTTGTGTCCAAAATTATTTACAAATGACTCAAAGTGGCTATTCTTGCAAAAACGGCCTTCCGGCGTCCTTTTGCGGGACATTCAGCTTGCTTTTAAACAAGAATAGCATCACCCGACTTATTTATAACAAAATAAAAATTTTGACATTTTTTGGTTATTTTTGAAAATGTGGTGTGAACCCGAACTTGATTTTGCGAATACGGCCTTTTAACATTTTCACATGGAATATTTCAAGGCTGTGCCCACAAATTATTAAAAATATTTTAAAGTGGCTATTTTTGCAAAAGCAGCCTACGTATCCCACCTAATGGGGAGAATCAAATCTGCGTAGTTCGGTCGAATACAAATAAACTACATCTGTAAATGAAACAAACTATATATTTTTTTTCACACATTTTTTTTTATTTTAAACAAACATTTCTTTTAAGTAAAAAAACTATTTTAAAACTATTTTTTTTTTATTTTAATCACACTTTTTTTTTATTCTAAAACAAACGTTTTTTTTCTTCTTTTTTAAGTAAAAAAACAAACTATTTTGAAACTATTTTTTTTTCATTTTCCTCAATAATTAAAAACCGGTTAGCCTGCAAGTCTGAAGCAAATAAATGCGTAAAACAAACAGGATGCAGCAGGATGGTCTTTTCATTTCAGGTCACCTGTCCTAGACGGACCCAACCCCTGTGTTGAGTCCCCTAAGTCAAATGCAACATGATGCAAATAAACGTTCCTACTAGGGATCCCGCATGAAGTTTTGTTATTCTAGGTTCAAAAACCTGGGTTATTGTTCTAGACCTGGCTTACCCGAGCAGACAGCTCGAGCTGAGGAAGAGGCAGTAACCCGGGAATACAGAAGCTTCACCGGTTTTGCAACTTATCCAAACCTCGTTCTAAAGTGGGAATTAGACACTATACAGAAAAGAAGTCACACGAAGTGCACCCTTCTTCATGATTTAGAAGACTCAGAGAGGAGATTGGTTTCGGCACAGTTTATATGTACAATCCACAAAATATCAAAGCGGTAAAAGCAATATTTAGCACATTAATACAAACATATAATAAAATCAGATAATAAATAAGCCAAATACAACAGTTATTCCAAGCTCGAATTCTGAAACCCTGAACCAGTGGTTCTGGGTTTTATGTCCCCAGCAGAGTCGCCAGAGCTGTCACACCTCCTTTTTCCGCTACCCGCGAGGGCGCGATGGAGTTTTTTCCAATTAAAGGACAATCGAAACGGGATTTATTTAATTAATTCAGAGTCGCCACTTGGGAGATTTATGGTGTCCCAAGTCACCGGTTGAATCCCGAATCGAGGAAAAGAATGACCCTGTTTAACAGTCCGCGAACCAGAAATCCGGATAAGGAATTCTGTTAACCCGGGA
>JASVEL010005596.1:0-128310 GCA_032618575.1 Nicotiana noctiflora
GAGGATATATTGCGGGCATGTGTGATTGACTTTGGTGGTTCGTGGGATGAGTTCTTACCACTTGCTGAGTTTGCCTACAACAACAGCTACCAGTCGAGTATTCAGATGGCCCCGTACGAGGCATTGTATGGCAGACGGTGTAGATCTCCCGTGGGATGGTTTGAGCCTGGTGAGGATAGATTGATAGGGACTGAGTTAGTTCAGGATGCTCTGGATAGAGCAAAGTTGATCCAGGAGAGGCTTCGCACAGCACAGTCTTGCCAGAAGAGTTATGCGGACCGTAGGGTTCGAGAGTTGTCTTTCATGGTTGGTGATAGAGTATTGCTGAAGGTTTCACCCATGAAGGGGGTCATGAGGTTCGGGAGAAAAGGGAAGTTGAGTCCCAGGTACATTGATCCTTTTGAGATACTCAAGAGAGTTGGAGAGGTGGCATATGAGTTAGCTTTGCCACCCAACTTATCCAGCGTTCATCCAGTATTCCATGTGTCTATGCTCCGGAAGTACATCGGAGATCCGTCCCATGTATTAGACTTCAGTACCATTCAGCTTGATGGTGATCTATCCTATAATGTGGAGCCTATTGCTATTTTGGGTCGCCAAGTAAGGAAGTTGAGGTCGAAGGAGATTGCATCGGTTAAGGTTCAGTGGAGAGGTCGACCCGTAGAGGAGGCTACTTGGGAGGTTGAGCAGGAGATGCGGAGCAGATACCCTCAGCTATTTGAGACTTCAGGTATGTTTCTTGACCCGCTCGAGGACGAGCGTTTGTTTAAGTTGGGGAGAATGTGACGACCCGGCCCGTCGTCACGGAAATTACCACCCCGTTATGTTGTAATTACATAATTCATGCTTTTATATCGGTGTTAGAGTCTATCGTGGAAGTTAAGAGTGAATTGAAATGAAAATGAGGCATATAGCCTTTTTGAAGGAAACTTGAATAAGAAAAGTCAACCCGGAGTTGACTATTTAGTTAGAGAGCTCGGAATCGAATTCTGATGATTCGGTTAGTTCCGGGAGGTGATTTGTGACTTAGGGGAGCGATCGGAATTGAATTTGGAGGCCCGTGTAGAAATAGGCTTGAATTGGCTAAGGTTGAATTTTGGCGAAATCCGAACGGTAGGTGAGATTTTGATCCGGGGGTCGGAATGGAATTCCGACAGTTGCAGTAGCTCCGTTAGGTGATTTTGGATGTGCCTGCAAAATTTCAGGTCATTCGGACGTCGTTTAGTCGGGTTTTTGATTGATTTTGTAATTCGGAATGTTTTAAGGAATTTAGGCTTGAATTCAATGTGAATTATGGGTTTTGATGTTATTAGACATGTTTTGAGGATTGGAGCAAGTTCGAATAAGGTATTAAGATGTGTTGGTGTGTTTGGATGAGGTCCCGGGGGCCTCGGGGTGTTTTCGGATGGTTAATCGGGAGAAAAACATGGAAATTGCAGGTTTGAAGAGTTCTGGTTCTGTTGTTTTCGCTCCTGCGAAAATGGGGGCGCAGGAGCGAGCCCGCAGGAGCGGAAAATGAGCGCAGAAGCGCTGGGGTTCGCCGAGACGGATCCTGGTCCGCAAGGGCGGCACCACAGGTGCAGAAGGAAAGACCGCAGAAGCGGTCTGGGCTCGTTATGGGAGGATCCGCAGAAGCGAAAGACTTGTCGCCTAAGCGAGTCCGCAGGAGCGGACTCTGATGCGCAGAAGCGGTAAGGCTCGCAGGACCGGAAGGGGATTCGCATGAGCGGTCTCGCAGGAGCGAGACCCGGGCCGCAGAAGCGGAGCTGGGCGGCTAGGAGTGTGTTCGCAGAAGCGACCATTTGGTCGCAGAGGCGGCCTCGCAGAGGCGGATTTTGGTCTGCAGAAGCGGAAATCGCGCTTGTGTTAAAAATAACATAAGGGTTAAAATTTCATAAGTTGCAAAACATTTGTGGCTCGGTACTTGAAGGCGAATTGGGCGATTTGGGCGAGTTATTGCTGGGAGAACATCGGGTTATCATCGGAGGTGAGTTTTATGGTTCCTTTACGCGTTTTTATCATGAAATCCTCCTTTAATTCACGAAAATTGGATCAAATTGTGGGGAAATTTAGCCTAAGCCAGGGTTTTGGTAAATTGCCGATTTGAGTGGGCAAATGGAGTCCCAATTTGGTAAATTTGATATGCCTAGACTCGTATTGAGATGAGGGTTCCGAATATGTAACTTTTATAATTTTTCGAGAAGCGCACCAAAAGTCGGGTTTTGACAACTTGCGGGTTTTGATATAATTTGGGTTATTTCGAATGAATTGCGTGAAATTAGCATATATTGATGCATTCTCTATGATTTTGAGCAGACTTGGCATCCGAGGAGATTGATTTGCGAGGCAAGCGCAAGGCGGATTGAAGCTTCTACCGGTTCGAGGTGAGTGGTAGTAGTAAACAATGTACTAAGGGTTTGAAACCCCGTACTAGCACTTCACAGTGCTATATTGAGATGAGACACGCGTTCTATGATGGGCGTGGTGACATTGTGATTGGGGGTTCGGACTTAGTCCTTCCCGACTAATAGAATACTGTGTTGTATGACTGTTACTGAGATTATGACCGCACAATTGGGCTAAAAGTCATGTTTGGGGCCTTGTGCCGATCTGTAGAGCATTAGGGAACCTATAGAGCTAGGTGACCCTTATATCATGTTGGAAACATACACTCAGCCGTAGCTCTAGCTGTATAGCATAATATGAGCCCGTACTAGATGTGTACATTGAGAGAGATTATCTAGGGTGGAATTCCCTGTTCTAGCCGAGTGGGCCTGAAAGGCCAAGTCTATATTGACTGAGACAGGGTCCAGGACCCACTGTGATATATTATATTGGGCCTGAGAGGCCAAGTATATACTGACTGGAATAGGGTCGAGGACCCATTATGAGGTATTATATATATATACCTATATTGGATCGGGCCGCACGCTGCAGCAGTATATATATTGGATCGGACTGCATGCCACAGTAATATACATGTAATATACACGTGGGACGGACTGCACGCCGCAGTATTATTGCGATTGGGCTGTAGGAGCCCCTTCGGTGTCTGAGTCTGCACACATTCTCAGTGAGCACTGGTGTATATTATGGGATCGGGCTACACGCCGCAGCAGTATAAATATATAAATATATATATATATATATATATATATATATATATTGGATCGGACTGCACGCCGCAGTAATACATGTGTGGATCGGGCTGCACGCCGCAGTATTATAGTGCTTGGGCCTAGGGAGCCCCTCCGAAGTCTGTATACACCCCCAGTGAGCGCCGTCGACGTTAAATGGAGCGGGCTGCGCGCCGCAGCGGTATATGTATTGGAGCGGGCTGCACGCCGCAGCATTATACTTAATCATATCCTACTATCTACCTAATTACTTATACATTATAGACATAGGTATGTGTCTTTATATGTTGAGATGGCCGTACACCGTAGGGGTACGAGTGAGGGTTGGTTCAGTGTGGAATCTTGTAGAGATAAACGTAGATTGGAGGTTAGAGTACTACAATAGTGATGACGTACCTGTGAGGGTTGCCTTAGAATTTCTAAGTGATAGCACTGGAGTTCTTACCTTCAGTTATTATTTATTATTGTTACTCACTGAGTTGAAAAATACTCACCCCACTCCCCTGCACTTTCTGTGCAGATCCACAGGTGCCCGAAAGCAGTTGAGACATTGTAGCTGATGATCCTTGTCTACTTTTGCGGAGATTACGAGGTAGCTGCCAGCGTCCGCAGAGCTTGTTTTCTCCTTCTTTATCATCTTGTTGATTTTCTATTTGCCTAGACTTGGTTGTATTAGGATGCTATTATGTAGAGGCTCAGTCTCGTGACACCACGATATGGATGGGACCGTATTTTGTATGTTTTTATATTTCGTTTATCACCTGATATGATCATTTACTGTTTAAGTTTAATTTGATTAATAACTGGCTGGTTTAAGGGATAATATGGTCGGGCTTGCCTAGCATTGTGTTGGGCGCCATCACGACCAGGGTTTGGGTCGTGACAAGTCCGCTCGAGGACGAGCATTTGTTTAAGTTGGGGAGAATGTAACGACCCGGCCCGTCGTTATGGGAATTTCCACCCCGTTATGTTGCATTAACATATCTTATGCTTCTATATCAGTGTTAGAACCTATCGGGCGAGTTAGGAGTTAATTGAATTGAAAATGAAGCAAATAGCATGTTTGAAGGAAGTTTGAATATGGAAAGTCAACCTAGAGTTGACTATCGAGTTAGAGTGCTCGGAATCAGATTCTGATGATTCGACTAGTTTCGGGGGATCATTTATGACTTAGGAGAGCAATCGGTATTGACTTTGGAGGTCCGGTGTAGTTTTAGGCTTGAATTGGCTAAGGTTGAATTTTGGCGAAATCCGAACGGTAGGTGAGATTTTGATCCGGGAGTCGGAATAGAATTCCGACAGTTGCAGTAGCTCCGTTAGGTGATTTTGGATATGCCTGCAAATTTTTAGATCATTCGGACGTCGTTTGATCGGGTTTTGGATTGAATGTTAGTTTTGAAAGTTTTGAAGAAACTTAGGCTTGAATCCGTGTGTAATTGGTGATTTTGATGTTTAGGATGGTGTTTTTATGATTGGAACAAGTTCGTATCGTGTTTTGGAGTATGTTGGTGGTTTTCGTTGGGGTCCCGGGGGCCTCGGGGTGAATCCGGACCATCAACCGGGCATTTTGAACTTGGCAAAATCTGCTATAAATTGCAGATCACTGTGCAGAAGGCTAAGCCTTCGCATTCGCGAGGGCAAGGCCCGCGTTCGCGAGGGCAAGGCCCCCGTTCGCGAGGGCAAGGCCCGCGTTCGCGTAGGCTGGGGCACTTTGGTCATCGCGTTCGCGAGGAGGACAGCCGCGTTCGCGTAGAAGGAATCTGGGAAGCATCGCGTTCGCGATTGGGTTAGTCGCGATCGCGTAAGAGGAAATAGCGAAGCATCGCGTTCGCGTGGATGGAGGCCGCGTTCGTGTAGAAGGACATCCGGATGGCTGAAGAAATGTGCATCGCGAACGCGTGGGTCATGTCGCGTTCGCGAAGGGAAAATTGATCAGTGCATCGCGGACGCGTGATAGGTAACGCGAACGCGAAGAGTAAAATGATGCTGGGCATCGCGAACGCGTGGGAGCTCACGCGAACGCGTAGAACAAATTGGTCTGGCAGTGAAATTAAATTGCAGAACAGAGGGCTTACGGGTTCATTCACCCAAAACACAACTTTGAGCCCTAGAGAGAAGAAATCACGGGAAAACGCCTGGGAAATCATCGGGTATTCATCGGAGGTAAGTTTCTTGACTCAAAAACATCATTTTATGGTAGAATTAACATCAATCTTCATGAATTTGGGTAGAAATTGTGAAGGATTGTGGCCTAGATATTGAAAACGAAAATTTGGGTTTTGAAAGGCCAATCGAACTCCGATTTTGGTAAATTTTATATGTATGGACTCGTGGCGAGAGGAGGGTTCTGTAAATATGAGTTTCGAAGTTTTTCGAGATGTGGGCCCGGGGCTCGGGTTTTGCAAATTTCGTGAATTTTGATATTTTTCGAGTTCTTTCGATTGGGTTATGTTCCATTAGCCTATTTTGATATATTTGTACTGATTTTGGCCAGTTTGGACGTGCGTGGATGTCGATTCGAGGAGCTAAGGCATCGCGGGCATGAGTTTTCGTCGGTTCGAGGTGGGTAATACTTGTAAATGATGTCTTGAGGGTTAGTAAACCCCGGACTTGGACACCTTAGTGCTGTGTTGAGGTGACTTGCACGCCGGATAACGGGTGTGGGGTAGAGCACCATTGGGGATTATGACTTGGTCCGTCCCGCGTAATTAATAATAACACCTAATTGTTGAAATGAATTGGACTAATTATCATGCTTGGGCTTCGTGCCGATTATTTGAATCCTTCGGGGATTGGTATCATTGTTTTGATAACACTGTGCATATTTTATTCTAAATTTAAGGTTTAAAAATAGTATTTTGCTATTCAGCATTTTTATAAGGTTATGAAAAACTTGAACAAGGTCTTAATAACATTTTTAGCTGTGAGCTAATATGATATTGTTGCCCGTAGGGCTTTCTTGATTATTTGTTAGACTGATTTGGGGCTGAGGGCCATATGTTAGGGCATGGCAATTTATGTGAGCATATGCATACACATGCATGGATCAGAATGCACGCCGCAGTGGTATACGGATCGGGCTGCGCGCCGCAGCAGGTGTGATATTAATATTGTGCTTGGGCTGTAGGAGCCCCTCCGGAGTCTGAACCCCCACGGTGAGCACGGGTACCCAAATTGGATCGGGCTACACGCCGTAGCGGTCATATGCATTGCATGGCATACATACATTGGTTTACGTGTACTACGTGGCATAAAATTTAGCACTCATACATTAATGGCACGCATGCATTAATTGACTTATTGACCAGATCTCTTGGTGTAAATTGATAAGGAGTGCTGAGCCCGAGAGGCTGATTTGAGTGCGGACTTGCACCGCTTGAGATTGTATCCAGGTATTGGTATATTATCATGAAAGAAAGTAGCTAAAAATTGAGATTTCTAATAATCTATTCACATATGCTAGAAAGGGATAAAAAGATAGTTCTGTATTGTGTAGCATGAGATAGTGCCTATCGTGGTTTTCTTCCCTTCAGCATTATTTACTTTATTACTGCTGAGTTGGAAGTACTCACACTCGACTCCTTGCACCTTGTGTGCAGATCCAGGTACATCACAGTGGAGCTGATTCTATTGCGGCTCGGGAGTGCTTTTGGACAGTCGAGGTAGCTGCCAGCGTTCGCAGGACCTGATTCTCCAGTTTGTCTGTATTTTTGTTCTGATCATCCCACACTTGTGCACGGTTATATTCACTATTTACACTTTGTATACTCTGTAGAGGTTCATGACTCTTGACCCTTCGGTCTATGGGAGTTGATATGCGTTGGGACTTGGTTCCCCTGTTTCGATATATACATCACTGTTATTTTACAATTGATATGTTTAAATTGGATAAAGTGAGCTTATAGCTCCGTGATTGTTGTTAAATGGTCAGGCTGGCCAAGCAGCGTGCTGGGCGCCATCACGACTGGATTTGGGGCCGTGACATAACCAGATCATAAATAGAAAATATTCACAAAATACAGACATATCTAAACCTTAATCCAAGATCGAAAACTACCAGAGAACCAACCCAAGACTTCATAACCCAAAAACTACAAGGATACAATAGGCTAATAGCACAACCAAAAACAAATGCCAACCTAGTAAAAACATGTTATAGTTATGGATTATTGAGTACAGTATACACATATGATGAGAAGAAATATCAACTATACCATAATTATACAAGGCATTTATAAATTTCAAAAGAGTTACAAAAGGAAACCTATTCTTTATAAAATTCTATACCGCACCAGCAGAAATATTGTATGACGAAATAAAACCAGTCATACAAGTAATCAAGATAGGACTCACAAAAGATATGCTTATACCAGAAGAGATAGGACAACAACAAGAAATACCTAAATGCGAAATACCCAACTTTTATGCAAACAAAAGGATTATTGGAATATCTACAATCATCAATGAGCTAGCACATAATTATCTAAACGGAAATGCTATTTGGAGTTATTATTCAAGAGACCAGTTATTAATATATTCAAATTCAAAGGAACAACGACAATCGGATATCGAAGAAATCCAAAAATGGATTATGTCTCTATTAAATCCAGAAAGACAACCTACAACCAGAGCATTAAGGAAAGGATTTATCTCAGAAGATTTACTAGCAAGATACTGCAGAATAATCAGCGAAAAATATCCAGACCAATTATGTTCAAAATGTCACGGAGAAGATAATGTAATTCCAGAAGTCCAGTTAGAATAATTGAAGAAGATAGTGGAAGATAACTCAAAAGACAAGAAAGTCATAAAGAAAAAGAAGAAAGAGACATAAAGAAGAAAGGATCAAAAGAAGACAAAGAGAAAAGATGTGAGAAGACCAAGCGGCCGACAAGATACAAAGAAGATAAAGCAGAAAGAGACATAAAGAGAAAGCGGATAATGATGTAAAAGAAATATTTACTTTTCTTTATGTAAAGTTCTTTGTTTTTTATGTAAAAAAGTCAGTCGTAGAAGTCATAGTCGTAAATAGTAAGAGTCAAGTTACTATTCATAAATAGTAAAGGCCAATGAATAGTGAAGGTCAATGAATAGTAAGAGTGAGATGTGAATAGTAAGAGTCATCTTACTCCTCTATATAAAGGAGCAAGCCGATAGAAGAAAGATATCATCATAGGATCAATATCGGAAATCGAAGTAATTAGAAATCAATAAAAATTCTCTCTTTCATAAACACTCTCTAAAAACAAGCTATAAGATTCAACAAGTTATGTCGAACTCAAAGGAGATACAAAGTCAGGTAAAATCATTATGATTATGCATAGCTAAATTCTTATATTCCTGATAATCATCTTATAATACTATAGTTCTCATAATGTTATAGTAATGCTATAAAAAATCATTTGAGCAAGTTTGCCATGGAAGTATGGTGTAAGTAATAACCTAGGCTAAGTCACTCCTAATCGGAAATCGGTGAGGCGAGGAGATGCCGTTTAGGGGAGTACCGCAGTTGAGGACATTGCTAGGGTAAATGATTAGAGCAAAGGGCCATGGTAGTGACCAGAAAAATTGTTTTTTATATCTTATTATTACATGATGAATATGATAGTAAAGTAAGAAGATTAGAAGGAATAATCATAAGAATAATAGCGATACATAAAATAATGATAACATACCTACTAGACGAGATGGCAGATAATTATAAGATATTAATCTTTTATGTACTTAGAAAGATAACCGAACATGAAATTAGAAAAAATATATGGAATCAAATTCAAGAATATGAAAATCTAGTTTTAATAGAAATAATTAACCAAGAATGGAGTGAAGAACTAGACGAACTAGAAAGAGTATATAATTATGACTACACTAATATATGGGATTCAGAACTTGAAACAGATTAAGATATGATAAATTACGAATATTTAAATTATTGGACAGAAACTATGCTTGAAATAGCTAAAACCGAACAAAATATGAAAAATGATTTAGATAATTATATGCAAACTAAAAAAATCACACACATAGAGTTGTAACGACCCGCCCGTCGTTACGGGAATTTCCACCCCGTTACCTTGCATTTTACATATCTTATGCTTTTATATCAGTATTAGAGTATATCGGGTGAGTTAGGAGTGATTCGGGTTGAAAATGAAGCAAATAGCATGTTTGAAGGAAGCTTGAATATGGGAAGTCAAACTAGAGTTGACTATTGAGTTAGAGTGCTCGGAACCGGATTCCGATGATTCGACTAGTTTCGGGGGATCATTCATGACTTAGGAGAGCAATCAGAATTGAATTCGGAGGTTCGGTGTAGTTTTAGGCTTGAATTGGCGAAGGTTGAATTTTGGCGAAAACCGGATGGTAGGTGATATTTTGATCCGGGGGTTGGAATGGAATTCCGACAATTTTAGTAGCTTCGTTATGTGATTTTGGATATGTCTGCAAATTTTCAGGTCATTCGGACATAGTTTGATCGGGTTTTGGATTGAATGTTAGTTTTGGAAGTTTTGAAGAAACTTAGGCTTGAATTCGTGTGTAAATGGTGATTTTGATGTTTAGGATGGTGTTTTTGTGATTGGAACAAGTCCGTATCATGTTTTGGAGTACGTTGGTGGTTTTCGTTGGGGTCCCGGGGGCCTCGGGATGATTTCGGACCATCAACCGGGCATATGGGACTTGGCAAAATCTGCAGAAAACTGCAGGTTTCTGCCCAGTCAATTAGACCTTCATGTTCGCGTGACAAGGGTCGCGTTCGCGAAGGCCAGGTGGGCTAAAGCATCGCGTTCGCATATGGGGTGTCGCGTTCGCGTAGGCCAGGGGTCTTGTGCATCGCGATCGCGTTCCTGGGGTCGCGTTCGCGTAGGGTCGTGAGAGTGAGCATCGCGTACGCGTGGTAGGCGTCGCGTTCGCGAAGAGTAAAAGGGAACTGGGCATCGCGAACGCGTGGAAGCTCACGTGAACGCGTAGGTATATATGTTCTGGCAGTGAATTTATATCACAGAATAGAGGGCTTACGGGTTTACACCCCCAAAACACAATTTTGAGCCCTAGAGAGAAGAAAACTCAAGGAAATCACTGAGAAGTCATCGGGTATTCATCGGAGGTAAGATTCTTGACTCAAAAACACAATTTTATGGTAGAATTAACATCAATCTTCATGAAATTGGGTAGAAATCTTGAAGAATTGTGGCCTAGGTATTAAAAACGGGATTTTGAGTTTTGGAAGGCCATTTGAACTCCCATTTCGATAAATTTTATATGCACGGACTCGTGGAGAGACGAGGGTCGCGTTGGTACTAATTTCGGAATTTTCCGAGCAGTGGGCCCGGGGTCGGATTTTACCAATTTAGTGTATTTATGCGAATTTCATGTAAATTGAAATGGGTTATGATTCTTTGACCCGTATCTGATATAATTATTGTGATTTGACTAGATTCTACGCATGAGGCAGTGAATTTCAAAGGAAAAGGCATCGCGGACGAGTCTACGGCCGGCTAGAGGTGAGTAGTTTGTGTATATGGTAGCCTGAGGGTTCGAAACCCCGGCTTAGCACGTTGTGACGCTAGTAAGGCGTGGCTCGCACACCGTGGTAGGTGCGGGATTGATTGTGACTGGGGATTGAGACTTGGTCCATCCCAGAAATGAATAATATGTTATTAGTGTTGGAAATACACTATATTTGATTATTTGTGGGCTGTAAGCCTTGTTTGGGGCCTTGTGCCGACCTGTAGCGTCCTTAGAGGACAATATTTATGTGATAGCTATATTTGCTTAAATCACTGATCTCAGTCCTGGAAATTGAAATTACATTATTGATATGCTAAGTCACCGACTTTTGCAAATTTAATAAAGTTAAAGTATTTTTCATAAATTATGAACTGAAAACTGGAATTAAGATAAATGAATTGTTTTGTGACTTATCTGATTTATGTGGACTGAGGATGGATCGGGCTGCACGACGCAGTGGTTGATATGAGGATCGGGCTGCACGCCGCAACAGTATTGCGCTTGGGCTGTAGGAGCCCCTCCGGAGTCTGTACACACTCCCAGTGAGCGCCGTCGACGTTAAATTGGATCGGGCTACATGCCGTAGCGGTTATGTGCATTGCATTGCATCTTTATTTGTTGAATTACTCTGTGGTAGCTGTATTGTATTGTTGATGCTAGTTCGTAGGAGATTTGAACTGTAGTTTAGCTTCATTATGTGGTATTCTGTGGATTTCCTATTTTCAGCTACTTGTATATATTTATTACTCACTGAGTACTTAGTACTCACACCTACTCCCTGCACCTTTTGTGTGCAGACTCAGGTACTCAGGAGCAGTAGACAGGCATTTCCAGCGTTTGCAGCGTCATACCGAGTTGCTGAGGTAGCTGCCTACATTCGCAGAACCTAGCTTCTCCTCTCCTTTCCAGTTGTTATTTTGTATTTTGTATTCAGACTTGAGTACTTCTATATAGTACTCTCTATTCCTATTGGGTTTTGTTAGAGGCTCTAGACTTGTGACTCCGGATCTTTGGGAGTGTTAGTATTTTGTTCATTATTATAATTATAGGAGTTCTTTAACTCATATATTCTTATTGGGATGTCCATTTGGGACTGATATTCGATGTATTAAGTAATTGTTGGTCCGGCTGGCCTAGCTTAATTGTTGGGCGCCATCATGACCGGATTTGGGTCGTGACAAGTTGGTATCAGAGCCTAGGTTACTAGGACTCGCGAGTCATGAGCCGGTTTAGTAGGCTTTCGCGGATCGGTACGTAGACGTCCGTATCTATCCTCGGAGGGCTACGAAACTTTAGGAAAAACCTCATTTTCTTGGATTCATATCGTGCGATTTGTGTTATCATGAAATTAAATTTTTCCATATTCTATTCTCTCGCGGATGGCGAGAACACGAGCTCACGGACGTGGTAGACGACCACCATTGGCACCAGAGAGGCCGTGGTCGTGGTAGAGGTAGGGCGGCAGTACCGGCACTCGCCGACCCACCGACCGACCGGACTCGGGGTCGGATTCCCGCACTAGTGGCCCGGGCTCGGGACCGGATTCCGGCGGCGGACGCTCCGGCAACTCAGGTTCAGGCACCGGCAGTGCCCATTGTCATACCAGGTCTTCAGGAGACCTTGGCTCAGATCTTATCAGTGTGCACAGGCTTGGCTCAGGTAGTCGCAACTACTGCTGCAGCATCTTCTTCACAGGCAGGGGGAGGGAATCAGACACCCGTGGCTCACACCCCCGAGCCAGTTCAGCCAGTTACGCCCGTTGCACCAGCTCCTGCTTATATGGTTCCAGTTATGCCCGACGATGAGCAGCGTCGTTTGGAGAGATTTGAGAGGCTACAGCCTCCGACATTTAGTGGTGCTGAGGGCGAGGACGCCCAGGGTTTTCTTGACAGATGTCAGCGCATTCTTCGCACCGCGGGTATTCTAGAGTCCAGCGGTGTTTCATTCACCACTCTTTAGTTTACAGATGCAGCATTCCAGTGGTGGGAGGATTTCTAGAGGCGTAGGCCCGCTGGGGCAGCGTCCCTCACTTGGCAGCAGTTCTCCACGGTATTTTTGGAGAAGTACGTGCCTCAGTCTCAGAGAGAGGAGCTGCGACGTCAGTTCGAGTGGTTGAAGCAGGGAGAGATGACGGTTAATTAGTACGAGATGAGATTCACACAGCTGGCCCGTCATGCCATGTGGATGGTTCCTACAGACCGAGAGAGGACTCGGAGATTTATCGATGGCCTTATTTATCCCATCCGCATATTGATGACCAGTGAGAGAGCTTCGGCAGTTACCTTTGAGGAGGTGGTTGATGCTGCCCGTCACATTGAGACAGATCGCCGCAGAGAACGGGAGGAGAGAGAGTTTAAGAGGCCTCGTGGTACTGGCAGTTACAGTGGTGCTCCGTCTAGGGGCCAATCCCAGCATAGCAGAGGTCGTTCTTTCAGGTCTCATCAGTCTGGACGTGTAGAGTCCAGTGGGGTTTCATCAGATCGTGGTCGTTAGGGCCATCAGGGTTATCAGGGTCAGCAGGGCCCTCAGCAGAGTCAGCCTGCACTGAGTGCTATTCCAGCTCAGAGCTCTGCTCCTGTTTACTCAGCACAAGATTCATCGGCAGCGAGGGGTCCTTAGCAGCCCCTTCTTCCATCTTCGGGCCGTTGTTTTGAGTGCGGTGACTTGGGCCATATCAAGAGAGAGTGTCCTCAGTGGCTTCGTAGGCGGTCTCAGCAGAGGGATCAGCCCTCGTCTTCTACTCCTGTTTCTTCAGCGCCAGCACAGTCGGCTAGGACTGGTGGCCAGGTATCCAGAGGTCGCCCTAGGGGCGAGGATCGTACTGGTGGAGGCCGGGCTCGTTTCTATGCTCTTCCGGATAGGAAGGATGCTAGTGCTTCAGATGCGGTCATTTCAGGTATTATCTCAGTCTGCCACAGGGATGCTTCTGTTTTATTTGATCCCGGATCCACCTATTCTTATGTCTCTACTTATTTTGCACATCATTTGGGTATGACCCGTGGTATTCTTGCTTTGCCCGTACATGTGTCTACCCCAGTGGGGGATACTGTTGTTGTGGATCAGGTATATCGATCCTGTCTCATTACTATTGGGGGTCTGGAGACCCGAGTTGATCTATTACTACCGGGCATGGTAGATTTCGATGTGATTCTAGGCATGGATTGGCTGTCCCCTTACCATGCGATTCTGGACTATCATGCCAAGACAGTCACACTAGCCATTCCCAGTAGTCCGAGGATCGAGTGGCGTGGCTTGACTAATTATGTGTCTGCCAGGGTGATTTCTTATATAAAGGCCCAACGAATGATTGGCAAGGGTTGTTTATCTTATTCGGCCTTCATTAGAAATGTTCAGGCTGAGTCACCCAATCTTGATTCGTTCCCCATTGTGAGGGAGTTTCCGGATGTATTTCCAGTAGACCTGCCGGGCATGCCGCCTGACAGAGATATTGACTTTGGTATTGACTTGGTGCCGGGCACTCAGCCCATTTCTATTCCGCCCTATCGCATGGCACTAGCGGAGTTAAAAGAATTGAAGGAACAGCTTCAGGAACTATTGGATAAGGGTTTCATTCGTCCGAGTGTGTCACCTTGGCGTGCACCGGTGTTGTTCGTAAAGAAGAAAGATGGCACAATGAGAATGTGCATTGATTACAGGCAGCTAAACAAGGTAACAGTGAAGAATAAGTACCCATTGCCTCGTATTGAGGACCTATTTGATCAGCTCCAGGGAGCTAGTGTATTTTCTAAGATTGATCTTCGATCGGGCTATCATCAGTTGAAGATCAGGGACTCGGATATTATGAAGACAGCGTTCAGGATGCGATATGGGCACTACGAGTTCCCGGTGATGTCTTTTGGGCTGACTAATGCCCCATCTGCATTCATGCACTTGATGAATAGCATATTTCGGCCGAACCTTGATTCTTTTGTGATTGTATTTATTGATGATATTTTGGTATATTCACGCAGCCAGGAGGAGCATGCACAGCACTTGAGGGTGGTATTGCAGAGGTTGCGAGAAGAGAAGCTTTATGCAAAATTCACTAAGTGTGAGTTCTGGCTTGATATTATGGGTTTTCTGGGACATGTAGTGTCCAGTGATGGTATTCGGGTTGATCCACAGAAGGTCGAGGCAGTGCAGAATTGGCCCAGACCTTCCTCAGCTACAGAGAATCGGAGTTTACTTGGCTTAGCAGGCTATTATCGCCGGTTTGTTCAGGGTTTTTCATCTATTGCTTCACCGTTGACTAAGTTGACACAGAAGAATGCTCCATTTGTGTGGTCTGATGAATGTGAGGAGAGCTTCCAGAAGCTCAAGGAGGCTTTGAACACAACTCCAGTACTTGTGCTGCCATCATCCTCGGGGTCATATACGGTGTATTGTGATGCTTCTAGAGTTGGGCTCGGTTGTGTGTTGATGCAGGAGGGTAGAGTTATTGCGTATGCTTCTCGTCAGCTAAAGCCCCACGAGAAGAACTACCCTGTTCATGATCTGGAGTTAGCTGCTACTGTTCATGCCATAAAGATTTGGAGGCATTACCTATATGGTATATCTTGCGATGTATACAAAGACCACCGCAGCCTTTAGCATTTGTTTAAGCAGAAAGATCTAAATTTGAGGCAGCAGAGATGGCTTGAATTGCTTAAAGATTATGATATTACTATCTTGTACCATCCTGGGAAAGCCAATGTAGTGGCTGATGCATTGAGCCGGAAGGCTATTAGTATGGGCAGTTTGGCGTATATTCCAGTTGGGGAGAGACCCCTAGCAGTTGATGTTCAGGCGTTAGCTAATTAGATGGTAAGACTGGATATTTCTGAGCCCAGTCGGGTGATGGCTAGTATAGTGGCTTGTTCTTCTTTATATGATCGTATCCAAGAGCGCCAGTATGATGATCCACACTTACTTGTCCTTAAGGACAGAGTTCAGCATGATGATGCCAGAGATGTCACTATTGATAGTGATGGTGTATTACGGATGCAGGGCCGGATATGCGAGGAAGTTTGATTCAGTTTGGGTGGTGGTGGATAGGTTGACCAAGTCAGCTCACTTCATCCCAGTGTGTACTACTTATTCCTCAGAGCGGTTGGCAGAGATATTCATCCGTGAGATAGTGAGATTGCATGGAGTTCCCATTTCTATTATATCGGACAGAGGTACCCAGTTCACTTCTCAGTTCTGGAGGACATTTCAGCGAGAGTTGGGTTCACAGGTAGAGCTGAGCACAGCATTTCATGGGCAGACTGAGCGTACTATTCAGATATTGGAGGACATGTTGCGTGCTTGTGTCATTGATTTTGGTGGTTCATGGGCTGATTATTTGCCTCTTGCGGAGTTTGCTTATAATAATAGCTATCAGTCCAGCATTCAGATGGCACCGTATGAAGCTTTATATGGGAGGTGGTGTAGGTCTCCAGTCGGTTGGTTCGAGCCTGTCACGACCAAAATCCGGTCGTGATGGCGCCCAACAATCAAGCTAGGCCAGCCAGACCAACAATTTAATTATCACAACGATATCGGTCCCAAATGGACAACCCAAGAAGAATATATGAGTTTAAGAACTCCAATAATAATAATGATGAACAATATACTGACACTCCCAAAGATCTGGAGTCACAAGTCTAGAGCCTCTAACAAAACCCAACAGGAATAGAGAGTACTGTATAGAAATACTCAAGTCTGAATACAGAATATAAAATAACAACTGGAAAGGAGAGGAGAAGCTAGGTTCTGCGAACGTCGGCAGCTACCTCAGCAACTCGATATGACACTGCAAACGCTGGAAATGCCTGTCTACTGCTCCTGAGTACCTGAGTACCTGAGTCTGCACACAAAAGGTGCAGGGAGTAGGGGTGAGTACTAAGTACTCAGTGAGTAATAAATATATACAAGTAGCTGAAAATAAGAAATCCACAGAGTACCACATAATGAAGCTAAACTACAGTTCGAATTTCCTACGAACTAGTATCAACAGTACAATACAGCTACCACAGAGTAATTCAACAAATAAAGATGCAATGCAAAGCACATAACCGCTACGGCGTGTAGCCCGATCCAATTTAACACTGACGGCGCTCACTGGGGGTGTGTACAGACTCCGAAGGGGCTCCTACAGCCCAAGCGCAATACTGCTGCGGCGTGCAGCCCGATCCTCATGTCAACTACTGCGGCGTGCAGCCCGATCCATGTTCAGTCCACAATAAGCAAATAAGTCACAAAATAGTTCATTTTTCTTAATTCCAGTTTCCAGTTCATAATTTATGAAAAATACTTTAACTTTATTAAATTTGCAAAAGCCGGTGACTTAACATTTCAAAAAAAGTGATTTCAATTTCCAGGACTGAGATCAGTGATTTAAACAATTATAGCTATCACATAAATATTGCCCTCTAAGGACGCTACAGATCGGCACAAGGCCCCAAACAAGGCTTACAACCAACAAATATATCAAATACAGTGTATTTCCAACACTAATAACATATTATTCATTTCCGGGATGGACCAAGTCTCAATCCCCAGTCACAATCAATCCCGCACCTGCCACGGTGTGCGAGCCACGCCCTACTAGCGTCACAATGTGCTAAGCCGGGGTTTCGAACCCTCAGGCTACAATATACACAAACTACTCACCTCTAGCCGGCCGTAGACTCGTCCGCAACGCCTTTTCCTTTGAAATTCGCTGCCTCGTGCGTAGAATCTAGTCAAATCACAATAATTATATCAAATATGTGTCAAAGAATCATAACCCATTTCAATTTACATGAAATTCACGTAATTACACTAAGTTGGTAAAACCCGACCCCGGGCCTACTGCTCGAAAAATTCCGAAATTAGTACCAACGCGACTCTCATCTCGACACGAGTCCGTGCATATAAAATTTATCGAAATCGGAGTTAAATGGCCTCCCAAAACTCAAAATCCCATTTTCAATATCTAGGCCACATTTCTTCAAGATTTCTACCCAAATCATGAAGATTGATGTTAATTCTACCATAAAATCATGTTTTTGAGTCAAGAATCTTACCTCCGACGAATACCCGATGATTTCTCAGTGATTTCCTCGAGTTTTCTTCTCTCTAGGGCTCAAAATTGTGTTTTGGGGGTGTAAACCCGTAAGCCCTCTGTTCTGTGATATAAATTCACTGCCAGAACATTTATACCTACGCATTCGCGTGATCTTACACGCGTTCGCGATGCCCAGTTCCCTTTTACTCTTCGCGAACGCGACGCCTACCACGCGTTCGCGATGCTCAACTTTGGCTTACCCTACGCGAACGCGAACTACACCACGCGTTCGCAATGAACAAAATTCCCAGTCGCCCAAAATCCTTCTACGCGTTCGCGACTCCTAGTCACGCGAATGCGAAGCTTAACTCCCTCTGACCTACGCGAACGCGACCACTGGAATGCGAATGCGATGCACACGACCCCTGGCCTACGCGAATGCAGCTCCCCTTATCGCGAACGCGATGCTTGATCCGCCTGGCCTTCGCGAACGCGGCCATGCCACGCGAACGCGAAGGCTTAGGTGCCTGGGTAGAACCTGCAGTTTTTCTGCAGATTTTTGCCAAGTCCAAATGCCCGGTTGATGGTCTGAAATCATCCTAAAAACCACCAACATACTCCAAAACATGATACGGACTTGTTCCAATCACAAAAACACCATCCTAAACATCAAAATCGCCATTTACACACGAATTCAAGCCTAAGTTTCTTCAAACTTTCAAAACTAACATTCAATCCAAAACCCGATCAAACGATGTCCGAATGACCTGAAAATTTGCAGACATATCCAAAATCACATAACGAAGCTACAGAAATTGTCGAAATCCCATTCCGACCCCCGGATCAAAATCTCACCTACCATCCGGTTTTCGCCAAAATTCAACCTTCGCCAATTCAAGCCTAAATCTACACCGGACCTCCGAATTCAATTCCGATTGCTCTCCTAAGTCATAAATGATCCCCCGAAACTAGTCAAATCATCGGAATCCGGTTCCGAGCACTCTAACTCAATAGTCAACTCTTGGTTGACTTCCCATATTCAAGGTTCCTTCAAACATGTTATTTGCTTCATTTTTAACCCAAATCACTCCTAACTCACCCGATATATTCTAATACTGATTTAAAAGCATAAGATATATAAATTCAAGGTAACGGGGTGGTGATTCCCATAACGACGGGCTGGGTCGTTACATTCTCCCCAACTTAAACAAACGCTCGTCCGCGAGCGGGTTGAGAAACATACCTGGAGCATCAAACAAGTGAGGATATCTGCTCTGCATCTCCTGTTCGGTCTCCCAAGTTGCTTCCTCCATGTGACGACCTCTCCACTGCACTTTCACTGAAGCTATGTCCTTGGATCTCAGCTTACGAACCCGTCGACCCAAAATGGCTACTGGTTCCACATCATAGGTCAAATCCTCATCTAGCTGTATCGTGCTGAAATCTAACACATGAGACGGGTCTCCGACATACTTCCGGAGCATAGATACATGGAACACCGGGTGAACTCCCGACAAACCTGGGTGGCAAAGCAAGCATATAGGCCACCTCCCCAACTTTCCTAAGCACCTCAAAAGGTCCAATAAACCTTGGGCTCAACTTCCCTTTCTTTCCAAACCTCATAACACCCTTCATAGGCGAAACCTTCAGCAACACCTTCTCACCTACCGAATAAGACACATCTCGGACCTTCCGGTCCGCATAACTCTTCTGACGCGACTGAGCTGTGCGAAGTCTTTCCTGAATCACCTTTACCCTGTCTAAGGCATCTTGGACTAACTCTGTCCCCAACAACCTAGCCTCGCCGGGCTCGAACCAACCGACTGGAGACCTACACCGCCTCCCATATAAAGCTTCATACGGTGCCATCTGAATGTTGGACTAATAGCTATTATTATAAGAAAACTCCGCAAGAGGCAAATAATCAGCCCATGCACCACCAAAATCAATGATACAAGCACGTAACATGTCCTCCAATATCTGAATAGTATGCTCAGACTGTCCATCCGTCTGTGGATGAAATGCTGTGCTCAACTCTACCTGTGAACCCAACTCTCGCTGAAATGTCCTCCAGAACTGAGAAGTGAACTGGGTACCTCTGTCTGATATAATAGAAATGGGAACTCCATGCAATCTCACTATCTCCCGGATAAATATCTCTGCCAACCGCTCTGAGGAATAAGTAGTACACACTGGGATGAAGTGAGCTGACTTGGTCAACCTATCCACCACCACCCAAACTGAATCAAACTTCCTCGCTGTCCGAGGGAGTTCACTAACAAACTCCATAGTAATCCTTTCCCACTTCCACTCAGGAATATCAATATGCTGAAATACACCACCAGGTCTCTGATGCTCGTACTAGACCTGCTAACAGTTTAGACACCGAGCCACATGGCTCACAATATCTTTCTTCATCCTTCTCCACCAGTAATGCTGCTTCAAATCATGATACATCTTCGTGGCTCCTGGATGAATAGAATACCGCGAGCTGTGGGCTTCCTCCAATATCAACTCACGAAGGCCGTCAACATTGGGCACGCATATCCGGCCTTGCATCCGCAATACACCATCACTATCAATAGTGACATCTCTGGCATCATCATGCTGAACTCTGTCCTTAAGGACAAGTAAGTGTGGATCATCATACTGGCGCTCTCGAATACGATCATATAAAGAAGAACGAGCTACTACACAAGCCATCACCCGATTGGGCTCAGAAATATCCAGCCTCACCATCTGATTAGCTAACGCCTGAACATCAACTGCTAGGGGTCTCTCCCCAACTGGAATATACGCCAAACTGCCCATACTAATAGCCTTCCGGCTCAATGCATCAGCCACTACATTGGCTTTCCCGGGATGGTACAAGATAGTAATATCATAATCTTTAAGCAATTCAAGCCATCTCCGCTGCCTCAAATTTAGATCTTTCTGCTTAAACAAATGCTGAAGGCTGCGGTGGTTTGTATATACATCGCAAGATACACCATATAGGTAATGCCTCCAAATCTTCAAGGCATGAACAATAGCGGCTAACTCCAAATCATGAACGGGGTAGTTCTTCTCGTGGGGCTTTAGCTGACGAGAAGCATATGCAATAACTCTACCATCCTGCATTAACAC
The DNA here is from genome assembly GCA_032618575.1 of Nicotiana noctiflora. NCBI lineage: Eukaryota > Viridiplantae > Streptophyta > Magnoliopsida > Solanales > Solanaceae > Nicotiana > Nicotiana noctiflora. The sequence goes on from JASVEL010005596.1 coordinate 20,782, forward strand.
ACAACCGAGCCCAACTCTAGAAGCATCACAATACACCGTATATGACCCCGAAGCTGATGGCAACACAAGTACCAGAGCTGTGGTCAAAGCCGCCTTGAGCTTCTAGAAGCTCTCCTCACATTCATCGGACCACACAAATGGAGCATTCTTCCGTGTCAACTTAGTCAAAGGTGAAGCAATAGATGAAAAGCCCTGAACAAACCGGCGGTAATAGCCTGCCAAGCCGAGGAAACTCCGGATCTCTGTAGCTGAGGAAGGTCTGGGCCAATTCTGCACTGCCTCGACCTTCTGTGGATCAACCTGAATACCATCACTGGACACTACATGCCCCAGAAAACCAACTATATCAAGCCAGAACTCGCACTTAGTGAATTTTGCATAAAACTTCTCTTCTCTCAACCTCTGCAATACCACCCTCAAGTGCTGTGCATGCTCCTTCTGGCTACGTGAATACACCAGAATATCATCAATAAACACAATCACAAAAGAATCAAGGTACGGCCGAAATACGCTATTCATCAAGTGCATGAATGTAGCTGGGGCATTAGTCAACCCGAAAGACATCACCAGGAACTCGTAGTGCCCATATCGCGTCCTGAACGCTGTCTTCATAATATCTGAGTCCCTGATCTTCAACTGATGATAGCTCGATTGAAGGTCAATCTTAGAAAATACACTAGCTCCCTGGAGCTGATCAAATAGGTCCTCAATACGAGGCAATGGGTACTTATTCTTCACTGTTACCTTGTTCAGTAGCCTGTAATCAATGCACATTCTCATTGTGCCATCTTTCTTCTTCACGAAGAATACCGGTGCACCCCAAGGTGACACACTCGGACGAATGAAACCCTTATCTAAGAGTTCCTGAAGTTGTTCCATCAATTCTTTTAACTCCGCTAGTGCCATGCGATATGGAGGAATAGAAATGGGCTGAGTGCCCGACACCAAGTCAATACCAAAGTTAATATCTCTGTCAGGCGGCATGCCCGGCAGGTCTGCTGGAAATACATCCGAAAACTCCCTCACAATGGGGACCGAATCAAGACTGGGTGTCTCAGCCTCAACATTTCTAATGAAGGCCAAATAAGATTAACAACCCTTGCCAATCATTCGTTGGGCTTTTACATAAGAAATCATCCTGTCGGACACATAATCAGTCAAGCCACACCACTCGATCTTCGGATTACCTGGAATAGCTAGTGTGACTATCTTGGCATGACAGTCCAGAATCGCATGGTAAGGAGGTAGCCAATCCATGCCTAGAATCACATCGAAATCTACCATACCTAGTAGTAATAAATCAACTCGGGTCTCCAGAACCCAATAGTAATAATACATAATCGATATACCTGATCCACAACAACAGTATCCCCCACTGGGGTAGACACATGTACGGGCAAAGCAAGAATACCACGGGTCACACCCAAATGATGTGCAAAATATGTAGAGACATAAGAATCGGTGGATCCGGGATCAAATAAGACAGAAGCATCCCTGTGGCAGACTGAGATAATACCTGAAATGACCGCATCTGAAGCACTAGCATCCTTCCTACCCGGAAGAGCATAGAAATGAGCCTGGCCTCCACCAGTACGATCCTCGCCCCTAGGGCGACCTCTGGATACCTGGCCACCAGTCCTAGCCGACTGTGCTGGCGCTGAAGAAACAGGAGTAGAAGATGAAGGCTGATCCCTCTGCTGAGACCGCTTACGAAGCCACTGAGGACACTCTCTCCCGATATGGCCCAAATCACCGCACTCAAAACAACGGCCTAAAGATAGAAGAATGGGCTGCTGAGGACCCCTCGCTACAGATGAACCCAACGCTGAGGAAACAGGAGCAGAGCTCTGAGCTGGAAGAACACTCAGTGCAGGCTGACTCTGCTGACGGCTCTGCTGACCCTGATAACCCTGCTGGCCTTGACGACCACGATCCGATGAAATCCCCCTGGACTCTGCTCGTCCAGACTGATGAGACCTGAAAGAACGACCTCTGCTATGCTGAGGTTGGCCCCTAGATGGAGTACCACTGTAACTGCCAGTACCACGAGGCCTCTTAGCCTCTCTCTCCTCCCGCTCTCTGCGGTGATCTGTCTCAATATGACGGGCAGCATCACCACCTCCTCAAAGGTAACTGCCGAAACTCTCTCCCTGGTCATCAAAATGTGGATGGGATAAATAAGGCCATCAATAAATCTTCAAATCCTCTCTCTCTCTGTAGGAACCATCCACATGGCATGACGGGCCAGTTGTGTGAATCTCATCTCGTACTGAGTAACCGTCATATCTCCCTGCTTCAGCCACTCAAACTGACGTCGCAGCTCCTCTCTCTGAGATTGAGGCACCTACTTCTTCAAAAATACCGTGGAGAACTGCTGCCAAGTGAGGGGCACTGCCCCAGCAGGCCTACGCCTCTCGAAATCCTCCCACCACTGAAATGCTGCACCTGTGAACTGAAAAGTGGTGAATGAAACACCGCCGGACTCTAGAATACCCGCGGTGCGAAGCATGCGCTGACATCTGTCAAGAAAACCCTGGGCGTCCTCGCCCTCAGCACCACTGAATGTCGGAGGCTGTAAACTGGAACCACATGAGCAGGAGCTGGTGCAACGGGTGCAACTGGCTGAACTGGAGCTGCCCCATGTGCCTGAATACCCTGTACTACCGGCTCGGGTGTGCGAGCCACGGGGGTTTGATTCCCTCCCCTGCCTGTGAAGAAGACGTTGCAGTAGAGACTGCAACTACCTGAGGCAAGCCAGTGCATACTGATAGAATCTGAGCCAAAGTCTCATGAAGACCCGGTATCACAATGGGAACTGCCGGTGCCTGAACCTGAGTTGCCGGAGCGTCTGCAGCTGGTACCTGATCCTGAACCTGGGCCACCGGTGCTGGAATCTGACCCTGAGTCTGGTCAGCTGGTAGGTCAGCAGGTGCTGGTACTGTTGCCCTACCTCTACCACGACCACGGCCTCCGGGTGCCAATGGTGGTCGTCCGCCACGTCCGCTAGCACGTGTTCTAGCCATCTGCGAGAGAATAGAATATGGAAAAATTTAATTTCATGAAAACACAAATCTCACGATATGAATCCAAGAAAATGAGGTATTTCCTAAAGTTTCTGTAGCCCTCCGAAGATAGATACGGACGTCTACGTACCGATCTGCAAAAGCCACTAAACCGGCTCATGACTCGCGAGTCCTAATAAACCTAGGCTCTGATACCAACTTGTCACGACCCAAATCCGGTCGTGATGGCGCCCAACAATCAAGCTAGGCCAGCCAGACCAACAATTTAATTATCACAACGATATCAGTCCCAAATGGACAACCCAAGAAGAATATATAAGTTTAAGAACTCCAATAATAATAATAATGAACAAAATACTGACACTCCCAAAGATTCGGAATCACAAGTCTAGAGCCTCTAACAAAACCCAATAGGAATAGAGAGTACTGTATAGAAATACTCAAGTTTGAATACAAAATACAAATAACAACTGGAAAGGAGAGGAGAAGCTAGGTTCTGCGAACGTAGGCAGCTACCTCAGCAACTCGATATGACACTGCAAACGCTGGAAATGCCTGTCTACTGCTCCTGAGTACCTGAGTACCTGAGTCTGCACAAAAAAGGCGCAGGGAGTAGGGGTGACTACTAAGTACTCAGTGAGTAAAAAATATATACAAGTAGCTGAAAATAAGAAATCCACAGAATACCACATAATGAAGCTAAACTACAGTTCGAATTTCCTACGAACTAGTATCAACAGTACAATACATCTACCACAGAGTAATTCAACAAATAAACATGCAATGCAAAGCACATAACCGCTACGGTGTGTAGCCCGATCCAATTTAACGTCGACGGCGAGCGTTTGTTTAAGTTGGGGAGAATGTAACGACCCAGCCCATCGTTATGGGAATTTCCACCCCGTTACCTTGCATTTTACATATCTTATGCTTTTATATCAGTATTAGAGTATATCGGGTGAGTTAGGAGTGATTCGGGTTGAAAATGAAGCAAATAGCATGTTTAAAGGAAGCTTGAATATGGGAAGTCAACCTAGAGTTGACTATTGAGTTAGAGTGCTTGGAACCAGATTTCGATGATTCGACTAGTTTCGGGGGATCATTTATGACTTAGGAGAGCAATCGGAATTGAATTCGGAGGTCCGGTGTAGTTTTAGGCTTGAATTCGCGAAGGTTGAATTTTGGCGAAAACCGGATGGTAGGTGATATTTTGATCCAGGGGTCAGAATGGAATTCCGGCAATTTCAGTAGCTTCGTTATGTGATTTTGGATATGTCTGCAAATTTTCAGGTCATTCGGACATCGTTCGATCGGGTTTTGGATTGAATGTTAGTTTTGGAAGTTTTGAAGAAACTTAGGCTTGAATTCGTGTGTAAATGGTGATTTTGATGTTTAGGATGGTGTTTTTGTGATTGGAACAAGTCCGTATCATGTTTTGGAGTACGTTGGTGGTTTTCGTTGGGGTCCCGGGGGCCTCGGGATGATTTCGGACCATCAACCGGGCATATGGGACTTGGCAAAATCTGCAGAAAACTGCAGGTTTCTGCCCAGTCAATTAGACCTTCGCGTTCGCGTGCCAAGGGTCGCGTTCGCGAAGGCCAGGTGTGCTAAAGCATCGCGTTCGCGTATGGGGTGTCGCGTTCGCGTAGGCCAGTGGTCTTGTGCATCGCGATCGCGTTCATGGGGTCGCGTTCGCGTAGGGTCGTGAGAGTGAGCATCGCGTATGCGTGGTAGGCGTCGCGTTCGCGAAGAGTAAAAGGGAACTGGGCATCACGAACGTGTGGAAGCTCACGCGAACGCGTAGGTATAAATGTTCTGGCAGTGAATTTATATCACAGAACAGAAGGCTTACGGGTTTACACCCCCAAAACACAATTTTGAGCCCTAGAGAGAAGAAACTCGAGGAAATCACTGAGAAGTCATCGGGTATTCATCGGAGGTAAGATTCTTGACTCAAAAACACAATTTTATGGTAGAATTAACATCAATCTTCATGAAATTGGGTAGAAATCTTGAAGAATTGTGGCCTAGGTTTTAAAAACGGGATTTTGAGTTTTGGAAGGCCATTTGAACTCCGATTTCGATAAATTTTATATGCACGGACTCGTGGCAAGACGAGGGTCGCATTGGTACTAATTTCGGAATTTTCCGAGAGGTGGGCCTGGGGTCGGATTTTACCAACTTAGTGTATTTATGCGAATTTCATGTAAATTGAAATGGGTTATGATTCTTTGACCCGCATTTGATATAATTATTGTGATTTGACTAGATTCTACGCACGAGGCAGCGAATTTCAAAGGAAAAGGCATCGCGGACGAGTCTACGGCCGGCTAGAGGTGAGTAGTTTGTGTATATGGTAGCCTGAGGGTTTGAAACCCCGGCTTAGCACATTGTGACGCTAGTAGGGCATGGCTCGCACACCGTGGCAGGTGCGGGATTGATTGTGACTGGGGATTGAGACTTGGTCCATCCCGCAAATGAATAATATTTTATTAGTGTTGGAAATACACTGTATTTGAATTATTTGTGGGCTGTAAGCCTTGTTTGGGGCCTTGTGCCGACCTGTAGCGTCCTTAGAGGACAATATTTATGTGATAGCTATATTTGCTTAAATCACTGATCTCGGTCCTGGAAATTGAAATCACATTATTGATATGCTAAGTCACCGGCTTTTGCAAATTTAATAAAGTTAAAGTATTTTTCATAAATTATGAACTGAAAACTGGAGTTAAGATAAATGAACTATTTTGTGACTTATCTGATTTATGTGGACTGAGGATGCATCGGGCTGCACGCCGCAGTGGTTGATATGAGGATCGGGCTGCACGCCGCAGCAGTATTGCGCTTGGGCTGTAGGAGCCCCTCCGGAGTCTGTACACACCCCTAGTGAGCGCCGTCGACGTTAAATTGGATCGGGCTACATGCCGTAGCGGTTGTGTGAATTGCATTGCATCTTTATTTGTTGAATTACTCTGTGGTAGTTGTATTGTATTGTTGATGCTAGTTCGTAGGAGATTCGAACTATAGTTTAGCTTCATTATGTGGTATTCTGTGGATTTCCTATTTTCAGCTACTTGTATATATTTATTACTCACTGAGTACTTAGTACTCACCCCTACTCCCTGCACCTTTTGTGTGCAGGACTCAGGTACTCAGGAGCAGTAGACAGGCATTTCCAGCATTTGCAGTGTCATACCGAGTTGCTGAGGTAGCTGCCTACGTTCGCAGAACCTAGCTTCTCCTCTCCTTTCCAGTTGTTATTTTGTATTTTGTATTCAGACTTGAGTATTTGTGATGACCCGGCCCGTCGTCACGGGAATTACCACCCCGTTATGTTGAAATTGTATGTTTTATGCTTTTATATCAGTGTTAAAGTCTATCGGGTGAGTTAGGAGTGAATTGGATTGAAAATGAGGCATATAGCCTTTGTGAAGGAAACTTGAATAGGGAAAGTCAACCCGGAGTTGACTATTTAGTTAGAGGGCTCGGAATCGGATTCTGACGATTCGGTTAGTTCCGGGAGGTGATTTGTGATTTAGGGGAGCGATCGGAATTGAATTTGGAGGCCCGGTGTAGTTTTAGGCTTGAATTGGCAAAGGTTGAATTTTAGCGAAATCCGAACGGTAGGTGAGATTTTGATCCGGGGCTCGGAATGGAATTCCGACAATTCCTGTAGCTTCGTTATGTGATTTTGGATATGTCCGCAAAATTTCAGGTCATTCGGACGTAGTTTGGTCGGGTTTTTGATCGAATGTGTAATTCGGAAAGTTTTAAGAAATTTAGGCTTGAATCCGTGTGTAATTGGTGATTTTGATGTTTAGGATGGTGTTTTTATGATTGGAACAAGTTCGTATCGTGTTTTGGGGTATGTTGGTGGTTTTCGTTGGGGTCCCGGGAGCCTCGGGGTGAATCCGGACCATCATTCGGCATTTGGAAGCATGAAATGGTCTGCTGAAATCTGCAGATCACTGGGCAAACTTTTGGCCTTCGCGTTCGCGAGGGCTATGCTGCGTTCGCGTAGGCTGGGATCAGGTAACTATCGCGTTCGCGAGGGTTGGCGTCGCGTTCTCGTAAGAGGAAGCTGGGAAGCATCGCGTTCGCGATGGTCTGGGCCGTGTTCGCGTATAAGGAATTCGCAAGGCATCGCGAACGCGTGAGGCATGTCGCGTTCGCGTAGAGGAAAAGTCTGGGCTGGGGAGAATGGCCTTCGCTGACGCGTGAAGGAGTGACGCGTTCGCGATGAAGAAGAGGAAAAAGGCATCACGTTCGCGTGAGAGGCATCGCGAACGCGATGAAGAAAATAGGCTGGCAGTGAAGTTAAGTTCAGAACAGAACCAGTCGCGGGTTTAATACCCAAAAACGCCATTTTTGAGTTCTAGAGAGAGAAACTCACGGGAATTGCTGGTAATTCATCGGGGATTCATTGGAGGTAAGTTTTGTGGCTTAATTACATCATTTTAACATGAAATCATCGGTTAAATTTCTGTAAATGGAAGATTAAAAGTGGGTTTGAGCCCTAGGCCTAAATTAAAGAAAAACACTGATTTGAGTGGGCAAATTGAGTCCGATTTTGGTAAATTTTATATGCCTAGACTCGTATCGAGATGAGGATTCCGAATATGTAACTTTTGTAATTTTTCGTCAAGCGTACCGAAAGTCGGGTTTTGACAACTTTGGGAATTTTGATGTAAATCGAGTTGTATTGATTGGGTGTCGTCCCATTGGCCTAATTTGTTGTATTTCTACCGTATTTGATCAGATTCTACGCGTGCGGAGCTTGATTCTCGTGGCAAGGGCATTGCGGAGTAGTCGTCACGCCGTATTGAGGTGAGTAATAGATGTGGGTGATGACCGGCGGGTTCGAAACCCCGGTATACCACTTTGTGACGCTGTATAGCGGCGAGACACGCACACTCTTGAGAGTGCGGGGTCGATCATGAACTGGAGACTATATATTAGTCCGACCTGTTGATACCGTATTATTGGCTATTCTCGAGCCGTTGAACCTCCTTCTTGGACGGTTGAGTATATTATGGGCCGTGAGCCAGTTATTGGATCCCGCGAGGATCGTTATCATTGTCTTATCATATAGACATGCTAGTTTACTACTAGTCCGCAGCTATTTTTGTTATTATGCTAATTCCAATCTCTGGAACTTGATATTACTGTTTTCCAACCGAAAAATGATAAAAGAGTTTTCAAAAACTACTTTTGAGCCTGCGAGGCTGTATCTGCATATTAGCTGACTAGTAGTGGATCGGGCTGCACGCCGCAGCAGGATATATGTTGGATCGGACTGCACGCCGCGAGAATATCTCTATGAGATGTGCTTGGGCTGTAGGAGCCCCTCTGGAGTCTGAACCCCCACAGTGAGCACGGGTACCCAAAATTGGAGTCGGGCTATGCGCCGTAGCGGTCATATCATGCATTGCATTGCATTTAGCTACATCTGCTAGCTGTTATGCTATTTATTGGTATTTGTTGGTTCATGTACAGTGAATATTGATTCTATGACAAGGTAGCTGATTATAGTTTTACATAGTGCTTTATTGTGGATTTCTTATCTGCGCTGTCTTACCCTTGTTTATTACCACTGAGTCTGGCAGTACTCATTTTACTCCCCGCACCTTGTGTGCAGATCCAGGTACCTCTCAGCAGTGATCCAGTAGCTGTGCGAGGCGACGTTTGTGGATATTCGAGGTAGCCGCAGAGTCCGCAGGACCCGATATTCCTTCTTACCGTCTTGATTTTGTATTGACTTTTCTTTCCGCACTTGGTATCTTGTAAACCTTTATACACTCATGTTCGGTAGAGGCTCATGACTCTTGACCCTTCGATCTATGGGAGTTAGTATATTTTGGGACTTGGTTCCCCGTTTTCGTTATATGTATCGCCGTTATTTCGTAAATTAAAATGCTTAAATGGGTTAAAGAGAGCTTCTAGCTCCGTTGTTGATATTGATTGGTCGGGTCTGGCTTAGCAATGTGTCGGGCGCCATCACGACCGGATTTGGGGTCGTGACAAGTTGGTATCGGAGCCTAGGTTTACTAGGCCTCGCGAGTCTTGAGCCGGTTAGTAGAGTCTTGTGGATCGGTACGGGGACGCCCGTACTTATCCTCGGGAGGTCTGCGAACCTTTAGGAAAACTTCACTTTTCTTGAACTCGTCGTGCGATCTTGTTGTTCCGAGAACCGAACTTCTATATTCTATTCTCTCGCGGATGGCGAGAACGCGAGCATCGGGACGAGGTGGACGACCTCCATTGCCACCTGTTAGAGGCCGTGGGCGCGGTCGTGCTAGAGGTAGAGGTAGGGCGGCCGAGGCGGTGCCGACTGACCCGCCCGTTGTACCGGTTCGGGAGCAGCCCCCGGTGGTTGATGCCCCGGCAGCCTCAGTTCGGGGCCGGACTATATCTATTGTTATCCCTGGTCTTCGGGAGACTCTTGCTCAAATATTATCGGTGTGTTCCGGTTTGGCTCGGGTAGTTTCAGCTACCGCTACCGTAGCGACATCTCAGGTCAGGGGGTGGTCGGCGGACCCCTGCAGCTCGCACACCCGACCCGGTTGTTCGGGGACTTCGGACGCCAGAGAGGCGGTCCGCGCTCGGGTGGTTGCACCGGTTATTCCTCCGACTGCACCAGCTCCAGCTCCAGAGCATATGATTCATGTTATGCCCGATGACGAGCAGCGTCGTCTTGAGAGATTTGGTAAACTTCAGCCACCCCATTTTAGTGGCGCCGAGGGCGAGGATGCCCAGGGTTTCTTGGATAAGTGTCAGAAGATGCTGCGTACGGCTGGTATTCTTGAGTCCAGCGGAGTTTCATTTACTACATTTCAGTTCACTGGTCCCGCATTTGATTGGTGGGAGGAGTTTGAGAGGCGTAGGCCTGCAGGAGCAGCACCTCTCACATGGCAGCAGTTCTCTACTCTCTTTCTAGAGAAATATGTACCACAGTCTCGTCGCGAGGAGCTACGTTGCTAGTTCGAGTGGTTGGTTCAGGGCGACATGTCTGTGACCCAGTATGAGCTCGGATTCACACGGTTGGCTAGGCATGCCACATGGATGATCCCTAATGATAGGGAGAGGATCAGGAGGTTCATTGATGGCCTCAACTACTCTATCCGTATTCTTATGACTAGCGAGCGAGTTCTGTCATCATCGTTTGAGCAGGTTGCTAATATGGCACGCTCCATTGAGGCGGATCGTCGCCGAGACAGAGAGGAGCGGGAGGCCAAGAGTCCTTGTGGTTCTGGCAGTTTCAGCGGTGCTCCATCTAGACGGCATTCCCAGCAGAGCCGAGGTCGCTCATCTAGACCTTCTCATTCAGGCCGCCCAGAGCAGAGCAGAGAAGCCCAGAGTGCAGCACCTACTTCTTCAGCCCAGGGTTCTTCTGCGGCGAGGGGTTCCCTTCAGTACCCTTCTCCGGCACCGGGTGCATGTTATGAGTGTGGTGAGTTTGGTCACATGAGGAGACAGTGCCCTCGACTCCATAGGGACAGGACTCAGCAGAGGGATCAGCCCTCCTCTTCAGCACCATCTCAGGCTAGTAGAGGTGGAGGTCAGTCTTCTCGTGGTCACCCCAGAGGCGAGGAGAGATCTGGTGGAGGCGAGGCACGGTTCTATGCACTTCCTGACAGGCGTGATGCAGTTGCCTCCGATGCAGTGATTACAGGTATCATTTCTGTCTGTCACAGAGATGCCTCTGTTCTATTTGATCCATGGTCCACATATTCTTACGTGTCCTCTTATTTTGCACGTCATTTGGGTGCGACCCGTGGTAGTCTTGATTTACCTGTTCATGTATCCACCCCCGTGGGTGATACGATTGTTGTGGATCATGTCTATAGATCCTGTGTTATATCTATTGGGGGTCTGGAGACCCAGGGAGTTTTGTTATTGTTGGGTATGGTGGACTTTGATGTTATATTGGGTATGGACCGGTTGTCTCCGTACCATGCTATATTGGACTATCATGCTAAGACAGTTACGTTGGCCATTCCTGGTATTTCTCAGATTGAGTGGCGGGGTTCGACCGATTTCGTCCCTAGCCGTGTTATTTCGTTCCTAAAAGCTCGGAAGATGGTTGAAAAAGGGTGTTTATCGTACTTAGCTTTTGTGAGAGATGTGGGAGCTGAGTCTCCTAGCATTGATTCTGTACCTTGTTGTGAGGGATTTCCCAGATGTATTCCCCTCAAACCTGTCGGGCATGCCGCCGGACAGGGATATTGATTTTGGCATTGACTTGGTGCCGGGCACTCAGCCTATATCCATTCCTCCTTATCGGATGGCACCAGCTGAGTTGAAAGAACTGAAAGAGCAACTTCAGGAGCTTCTGGATAAGGGTTTCATCCGCCCTAGTGTGTCTCCGTGGGGTGCGCCGGTATTATTTGTTAAAAAGAAAGATGGTTCCATGCGAATGTGTATTGATTATAGGCAATTGAACAAAGTGACGGTGAAGAACAAGTACCCTCTACCGCGCATAGATGATTTGTTTGATCAGTTACAGGGTGCGAGGGTGTTTTCTAAGATCGATCTTCGTTCAAGCTATCACCAGCTGAAGATCAGGGACTCGGATATTATGAAGACTGCATTCAGGACCCGATATGGTCATTATGAGTTTCTTGTGATGTCTTTTGGGCTGACCAATGCCCCAGCAGCATTTATGCATCTGATGAACAGTGTGTTCAGGCCTTATTTGGATTCATTTGTGATTGTGTTCATTGATGACATTCTAGTCTACTCCCGTAGTCAGGAGGAGCATGCTCAGCATTTGAGTATTGTGTTGCAGAGATTGAGGGAGGAGAAGCTATATGCTAAATTCTCCAAGTGCGAGTTTTGGCTCGAGTCCGTGGCATTTCTGGGACATGTGGTGTCTCGTGATGGTATTCAGGTTGATCAGAAAAAGATAGAGGCGGTGCAGAGTTGGCCTAGACCGTCCTCAGCTACAGAGATCAGGAGTTTTCTTGGCTTGGCGGGGTATTATCGCCGGTTTGTTCAGGGATTTTCATCCATTGCTTCTTCATTGACTAAATTGACCTAGAAGGGTGCACCATTCGTGTGGTCGGATGAGTGCGAGGAGAGCTTTCAGAAGCTCAAGACAGCTTTGACCACAGCTCCAGTGTTAGTATTGCCATCAGCTTCAGGTTTATATACCATTTATTGTGATGCCTCGAGAGTGGGGATAGGTTGTGTGTTGATGCATGAAGGTAAGTTAATTGCTTATGCTTCTCGGCAGTTGAAGCCACATGAGAAGAACTATCCCTGTTCATGATTTGGAGCTAGCCGCCATTGTTCATGCATTGAAGATTTGGAGGCACTATTTGTATGGTGTGTCTTGTGAGGTGTATACCGACCATCGTAGTCTCCAGCACTTGTTCAAACAGAAAGACCTTAATTTGAGACAGCGGAGATGGCTAGAGTTGCTCTGAAGGATTATGACATTACTATATTATATCATCCGGGTAAGGCCAATGTGGTGGACGATGCTTTGAGCTGGAAGGCGGTCAGTATGGGGAGCTTGGAATATATTCCAGCTGAGGAGAGGCCATATGCTTATGATGTTCAGGTGCTAGCCAATCGGCTAGTGAGGTTAGATATTTCGGAGCCCGGCAGGGTATTGGCTTGTGTTGTATCTCGGTCATCTCTATATGATCGTATTCGTGAGCGCCAGTATGATGATCCACATTTGGCTGTCCTTAGGGACAGAGTTCATCATGATGATGCTAGAGATGTCACCATTAACAGTGACGGCGTATTGAGGATGCAGGGCCGGATATGTGTGCCCAATGTTGATGGCCTTCGTGAGTTAATTTTAGAGAAGGCCCATAGCTCGCGGTATTCTATCCATCCAGGATCCCCTAAGATGTATCAAGATTTGAAACAACACTATTGGTGGAGAAAGATGAAAATGGACATTGTCGGACATGTAGCACGGTGCCTCAATTGTCAGCAGGTTAAGTACGAGCATCAGAGGCCCGGTGGTGTATTTCAGCGCATTGATATTCCTGAGTGGAAATGGGAGAGGATCACTATGGACTTTGTTACTGGACTCCCTCGGACGGCGAGGAAGTTTGATTGTGTATGGGTGATTGTGGATAGACTGACTAAGTCAGCTCACTTCATTCCAGTTAGTACTACCTACTCATCGGAGCGGTTGGCAGCGATCTTTATTCGAGAGATTGTTCGGTTGCATGGAGTTCCGGTGTCTATCATATCCGACAGGGGTACTCAGTTCACTTCTCAGTTTTGGAGAGCATTTCAACAAGAGATGGGTACGCGGGTTGAGTTGAGTACTGCATTTCACCCCAGACAGATGGGCAGTCTGAGCGTACTATTCGGATTCTGGAGGATATGTTGCGAGCATGTGTGATTGACTTTGGTGGTTCGTGGGATGAGTTCCTACCACTTGCTGAGTTTGCCTACAACAACAGTTATCAGTCGAGTATTCAGATGGCCCCGTATGAGGCATTGTATGGCGGGCGGTGTAGATCCCCCGTGGGATGGTTTGAGCCTGGTGAGGTTAGATTGATAGGGACTGAGTTAGTCCGGGATGCTCTAGATAGAGCAAAGTTGATCCAGGAGAGGCTTCGTACAGCACAGTCTCGTTAGAAGAGTTATGCGGACCGTAGAGTTCGAGAGTTGTCTTTCATGGTTGGTGACAGAGTATTGTTGAAGGTTTCACCTATGAAGGGTGTCATGAGGTTTGGGAAGAAAGGAAAGTTGAGTCCCAGGTACATTGGTCCTTTTGAGATACTTAGGAGAGTTGGAGAGGTGGCATATGAGTTGGCCTTGCCGCCCGGCTTATCCAGCGTTCATCCAGTATTCCATGTGTCTATGCTCCGGAAGTACATTGGAGATTCGTCTCATGTATTAGATTTCAGCACCATTCATCTTGATGGTGATCTATCCTATGATGTGGAGCCTATTGCCATTTTGGGACGGCAGGTGAGAAAATTGAGGTCTAAGGAGATTGCATCAGTTAAGGTTCAGTGGAGAGGTCGACCCGTGGAGGAGGCCACTTGGGAGATCGAGCGGGAGATGCGGAGCAGATATCCTTACTTGTTTGAGACTTCGGGTATGTTTCTTGACCCGCTCGAGGACGAGCGTTTGCTTAAGAGGGGGAGAATGTGATGACCCGGCCCGTCGTCGCGGGAATTACCACCCCGTTATGTTGAAATTGTATGTTTTATGCTTTTATATCGGTGTTAAAGTCTATCGGGTGAGTTAGGAGTGAATTGGATTGAAAATGAGGCATATAGCCTTTGTGAAGGAAACTTGAATAAGGAAAGTCAACCCGAAGTTTACTATTTAGTTAGAGGGCTCGGAATCGGATTCTGACAATTCGGTCAGTTCCGGGAGGTGATTTGTGATTTAGGGGAGCGATCGGAATTGAATTTGGAGGCCCGGTGTAGTTTTAGGCTTGAATTGCCGAAGGTTGAATTTTAGCGAAATCCGAATGGTAGGTGAGATTTTGATCCGGGGGTCGGAATGGAATTCGACAATTCCTGTAGCTTCGTTATGTGATTTTGGATATGTCCGCAAAATTTCAGGTCATTCGGACGTAGTTTGGTCGGGTTTTTGATCGAATGTGTAATTCGGAAAGTTTTAAGAAATTTAGGCTTGAATCCGTGTGTAATTGGTGATTTTGATGTTTAGGATGGTGTTTTTATGATTGGAACAAGTTCGTATCTTGTTTTGGGGTATGTTGGTGGTTTTCGTTGGGGTCCCGGGGACCTCGGGGTGAATCCGGACCATCATCCGGCATTTGGAAGCAAGAAAAGACCTGCTGTAATCTGCAGATCACTGGGCAAACTTTTGGCCTTCGCGTTCGCGAGGGCTATGCCGCGTTCGCGTAGGCTGGGATCAGGTGACTATCGCGTTCGCGAGGGTTGGCGTCGCGTTCACGTAAGAGGAAGCTGGGAAGCATCGCGTTCGCGATGGTCTGGGCTGCGTTCGCGTATAAGGAATTCGCAAGGCATCGCGAACGCGTGAGGTATGTCGCGTTCGCGTAGAGGAAAAGTCCGGGCTGGGGAGAATGGTCTTCGCGGACGCGTGAAGGAGTGACGCGTTCGCGATGAAGAAGAGGAAAAAGGCATCGCGTTCGCGTGAGAGGCGTCGCGAACGCGATGAAGAAAATAGGCTGGCAGTGAAGTTAAGTTCAGAACAGAACCAGTCGCGGGTTTAATACCCAAAAACGCCATTTTTGAGTTCTAGAGAGAGAAACTCACGGGAATTGCTGGTAATTCATCGGGGATTCGTTGGAGGTAAGTTTTGTGGCTTAATTACATCATTTTAACATGAAATCATGGGTTAAATTTCTGTAAATGGAAGATTAAAGGTGGGTTTGAGCCCTAGGCCTAAATTAAAGAAAAACACCGATTTGAGTGGGCAAATGGAGTCCGATTTTGGTAAATTTTATATGCCTAGACTCGTATCGAGATGAGGATTCCGAATATGTAACTTTTGTAATTTTTCGTCAAGCGTACCGAAAGTCGAGTTTTGACAACTTTGGGAATTTTGATGTAAATCGAGTTGTATTGATTGGGTGTCGTCCCATTGGCCTAATTTGTTGTATTTCTACTGTATTTGATCAGATTCTATGCGTGCGGAGCTTGATTCTCGTGGCAAGGGCATTGCGGAGTAGTCATCGCGCCGTATTAAGGTGAGTAATAGATGTGGGTGATGACCAGCGGGTTCGAAACCCCGGTATACCACTTTGTGACGCTGTATAGCGGCGAGACACGCACACTCTTGAGAGTGCGTGGTCGATCATGAACTGGAGACTATATATTAGTCCGACCTGTTGATACTGTATTATTGGCTATTCTCGAGCCGTTGAACCTCCTTCTTGGACGGTTGAGCATACTTGTGGGCCGTGAGCCAGTTATTGGATCCCGCGAGGATCGTTATAATTGTCTTATCATATAGACATGCTAGTTTACTACTAGTCGGCAGCTATTTCTGTTATTATGCTAATTCCAATCTCTGGAACTTGATATTACTGTTTTCCAACTGAAAAATGATAAAAGAGTTTTCAAAAACTACTTTTGAGCCTGCGAGGCTGTATCTGCATATTAGCCGACTAGTAGTGGATCGGGCTGCGCGCCGCAGCGAGATATATGTTGGATCGGACTGCACGCCGCAGGAATATCTCTATGAGATGTGCTTGGGCTGTAGGAGCCCCTCCGGAGTCTGAACCCCCACGGTGAGCACGGGTACCCAAAATTGGAGTCGGGCTACGCGCCGTAGCGGTCATATCATGCATTGCATTGCATTTAGCTACATCCTGCTAGCTGTTATGCTATTTATTGGTATTTGTTGGTTCAGGTACAGTGAATATTGATTCTATGACAAGGTAGCTGATTATAGTTTTACATAGTGCTTTATTGTGGATTTCTTATCTGCGCTATCTTACCCTTGTTTATTACCACTGAGTCTGGCAGTACTCATTTTACTCCCTGCACCTTGTGTGCAGATCCAGGTACCTCTCAGCAGTGATCCAGTGGCTGTGCGAGGCGACGTTTGTGGATATTCGAGGTAGCTGCAGAGTCCGCAGGACCCGATATTCCTTCTTACTATCTTGATTTTGTATTGACTTTTCTTTCCGCACTTGGTATCTTGTAAACCTTTATACACTCATATTCAGTAGAGGCTCATGACTCTTGACCCTTCGGTCTATGAGAGTTAGTGTATTTTGGGACTTGGTTCCCCGTTTTCGTTATATGTATCACTGTTATTTCGTAAATTAAAATGCTTAAATGGGTTAAAGAGAGCTTCTAGCTCCGTTGTTGATATTGATTGGTCAGGCTGGCTTAGCAATGTGCTGGGCGCCATCACGATCGGATTTGGGGTCGTGACAAGTTGGTATCAGAGCCTAGGTTTACTAGGCCTCGTGAGTCTTGAGCCGGTTAGTAGAGTCTTGTGGATCGGTACGGGGACGCCTGTACTTATCCTCGGGAGGCTGCGAACCTTTAGGAAAACTTCA
The DNA here is from genome assembly GCA_032618575.1 of Nicotiana noctiflora. NCBI lineage: Eukaryota > Viridiplantae > Streptophyta > Magnoliopsida > Solanales > Solanaceae > Nicotiana > Nicotiana noctiflora. Next base: position 37,789 of record JASVEL010005596.1, read on the forward strand.
CTTTTCTTGAACTCGGTCGTGCGATCTTGTTGTTCTGAGAACTGAACTTCTATATTTCTATTCTCTCGCAGATGGCGAGAACGCGAGCATCGGGACGAGGTGGACGACCTCCATTGCCACCTGTTAGAGGCCGTGGGCGCGGTCGTGCTAGAGGTAGAGGTAGGGCGGGCGAGGCGGTGCCGGCTGACCCGCCCGTTGTACCGGTTCGGGAGCGGCCCCGGTGGTTGATGCCCCGGCGGCCTCGGTTCGGGGCCGGACTATATCTATTGCTATCCCCGGTCTTCGGGAGACTCTTGCTCAAATATTATTAGTGTGTTCCGGTTTGGCTCGGGTAGTTTCGGCTACCGCTACTATAGCGACATCTCGGTCGGGGGTGGTCGGCGGACCCCTGCAGCTCGCACACCCGACCCGGTTATTCGGGGACTTCGGACACCGGAGGCGGTCCCCGCTCGGTGGTTGCACCGGTTATTCCTCCAGCTGCACCGGCTCCAGCTCCAGAGCATATGGTTGAGGTTATGCCCGATGACGAGCAGCGTCGTCTTGAGAGATTTGGCAGACTTCGGCCACCCCATTTTAGTGGCGCCGAGGGCGAGGATGCCCGGGGTTTCTTGGATAAGTGTCAGAAGATGCTGCGTACGGCTGGTATTCTTGAGTCCGGCGGAGTTTCATTTACTACATTTCGGTTCACTGGTCCCGCATTTGATTGGTGGGAGGAGTTTGAGAGGCGTAGGCCTGCAAGAGCAGAACCTCTCACATGGCAGCAGTTCTCTACTCTCTTTCTAGAGAAATATGTACCTCGGTCTCGTCGCGAGGAGCTACGTCGCCGGTTCGAGTGGTTGATTCAGGGCGACATGTCTGTGACCCAGTATGAGCTCGGATTCACACGGTTGGCTAGGCATGCCACATGGATGATCCCTAATGATAGGGAGAGGATCAGGAGGTTCATTGATGGCCTCAACTACTCTATCCGTATTCTTATGACTAGCGAGCGAGTTCTGTCATCATCGTTTGAGCAGGTTGCCGATATGGCACGCTCCATTGAGGCGGATCGTCGCCGAGAGAGAGAGGAGCGGGAGGCCAAGAGGCCTCGTGGTTCGGGCAGTTTCAGCGGTGCTCCATCTAGAGGGCATTCCCAGCAGAGCCGAGGTCGCTCATCTAGACCTTCTCATTCGGGCCGCCCAGAGCAGAGCGGAGGTTCTTATGGTCGTGGTCGACGGGGGTTTCAGCAGGGTCAGTCATCGCTTGGTGCCCTCCCTTCAGTACCCTTCTCCGGCACCGGGTGCATGTTATGAGTGTGGTGAGTTTGGCCACATGAGGAGACGATGCCCTCGACTACGTAGGGGCGGGACTCAGCAGAGGGATCAGCCCTCCTCTTCGGCACCATCTCGGTCTAGTAGAGGTGGAGGTCGGTCTTCTCGTGGTCGCCCCGGGGCGATGAGAGATCCGGTGGAGGCCAAGCACGTTTCTATGCACTTCCCGACGGGCGTGATGCGGTTGCCTCCGATGCGGTGATTACGGGTATCATTTCCGTCTGTCGCGGAGATGCCTCTGTTCTATTTGATCCGGGGTCCACATATTCTTACGTGTCCTCTTATTTTGCACGTCATTTGGGTGCGACCCGTGGTAGTCTTGATTTACCTGTTCGTGTATCCACCCCCGTGGGTGATACGATTGTTGTGGATCATGTCTATAGATCCTGTGTTATATCTATTGGGGGTCTGGAGACCCAGGCAGATTTGTTATTGTTAGGGATGGTGGACTTTGATGTTATATTGGGTATGGACTGGTTGTCTCCGTACCATGCTATATTGGACTGTCATGCTAAGACAGTTACGTTGGCCATTCCTGGTATTTCTCGGATTGAGTGGCGGGGTTCGACCGATTTCGTCCCTAGCCGTGTTATTTCGTTCCTAAAAGCTCAGAAGATGGTTGAAAAAGGGTGTTTATCGTACTTAGCTATTGTGAGAGATGTGGGAGCTGAGTCTCCTAGCATTGATTCTGTACCTGTTGTGAGGGATTTCCCAGATGTATTCCCCTCAGACCTGCCGGGCATGCCGCCGGACAGGGATATTGATTTTGGCATTGACTTGGTGCCGGGCACTCAGCCTATATCCATTCCTCCTTATCGGATGGCACCAGCTGAGTTGAAAGAACTGAAAGAGCAACTTCAGGAGCTTCTAGATAAGGGTTTCATCCGCCCTAGTGTGTCCCCGTGGGGTGCGCCGGTATTATTTGTTAAAAAGAAAGATGGTTCCATGCGAATGTGTATTGATTATAGGCAATTGAACAAAGTGACAGTGAAGAACAAGTACCCTCTACCGCGCATAGATGATTTGTTTGATCATTTACGGGGTGCGAGGGTGTTTTCTAAGATTGATCTTCGTTCAGGCTATCACCAGCTGAAGATCAGGGACTCGGATATTATGAAGACCGCATTCAGGACCCGATATGGTCATTATGAGTTTCTTGTGATGTCTTTTGGGCTGACCAACGCCCCAGCAGCATTTATGCATCTGATGAACAGTGTGTTCAGGCCTTATTTGGATTCATTTGTGATTGTGTTCATTAATGACATTCTAGTCTACTCCCGTAGTCAGGAGGAGCATGCTCAGCATTTGAGTATTGTGTTGCATAGATTGAGGGAGGAGAAGCTATATGCTAAATTTTCCAAGTGCGTGTTTTGGCTCGAGTCCGTGGCATTTCTGGGACATGTGGTGTCTCGTGATGGTATTCAGGTTGATCAGAAAAAGATAGAGGCGGTGCAGAGTTGGCCTAGACCGTCCTCAGCTACAGAGATCAGGAGTTTTCTTGGCTTGGCGGGGTATTATCGCCGGTTTGTTCGGGGATTTTCATCCATTGCTTCTTCATTGACTAAATTGACCCAGAAGGGTGCACCATTCGTGTGGTCGGATGAGTGCGAGGAGAGCTTTCAGAAGCTCGAGACAGCTTTGACCACAGCTCCAGTGTTAGTATTGCCATCAGCTTCAGGTTCATATACCGTTTATTGTGATGCCTCGAGAGTGGGGATAGGTTGTGTGTTGATGCAGGAAGGTAAGGTGATTGCTTATGCTTCTCGGCAGTTGAAGCCACATGAGAAGAACTATCCTGTTCATGATTTGGAGCTAGCCGCCATTGTTCATGCATTGAAGATTTGGAGGCACTATTTGTACGGTGTGTCTTGTGAGGTGTATACCGACCATCGTAGTCTCCAGCACTTGTTCAAACAGAAAGACCTTAATTTGAGACAGCGGAGATGGCTAGAGTTGCTGAAGGATTATGACATTACAATATTATATCATCCGGGTAAGGCCAATGTGGTGGCCGATGCTTTGAGCCGGAAGGCGGTCAGTATGGGGAGCTTGGCATATATTCCAGCTGAGGAGAGGCCATTTGCTTATGATGTTCGGGTGCTAGCCAATCGGCTAGTGAGGTTAGATATTTCGGAGCCCAGCAGGGTATTGGCTTGTGTTGTATCTCGGTCATCTCTATATGATCGTATTCGTGAGCGCCGGTATGATGATCCACATTTGGCTGTCCTTAGGGACAGAGTTCAGCATGATGATGCTAGAGATGTCACCATTGATAGTGACGGCGTATTGAGGATGCAGGGCCGGATATGTGTGCCCAATGTTGATGGCCTTCGTGAGTTGATTCTGGAGGAGGCCTATAGCTCGCGGTATTCTATCCATCCAGGATCCGCTAAGATGTATCAAGATTTGAAACAGCACTATTGGTGGAGAAAGATGAAAATGGACATTGTCAGACATGTAGCACGGTGCCTCAACTGTCAGCAGGTTAAGTACGAGCATCAGAGGCCCGGCGGTGTATTTCAGCGCATTGTTATTCCTGAGTGGAAATGGGAGAGGATCACTATGGACTTTGTTACTTGACTCCCTCGGACGGCGAGGAAGTTTGATTCTGTATGGGTGATTGTGGATAGACTGACCAAGTCAGCTCACTTCATTCCAGTTAGTACTACCTACTCATCGGAGCGGTTGGCGGCGATCTTTATTCGAGAGATTGTTCGGTTGCATGGAGTTCCAGTGTCTATCATATCCGACAGGGGTACTCAGTTCACTTCTCAGTTTTGGAGAGCATTTCAGCGAGAGATGGGTACGTGGGTTGAGTTGAGTACTGCATTTCACCCCCAGACAGATGGGCAGTCTGAGCGTACTATTCAGATTCTGGAGGATATGTTGCGAGCATGTGTGATTGACTTTGGTGGTTCATGGGATGAGTTCCTACCACTTGCTGAGTTTGCCTACAACAACAGTTATCAGTCGAGTATTCAGATGGCCCCGTATGAGGCATTGTATGGCGGGCGGTGTAGATCCCCCGTGGGATGGTTTGAGCCTGGTGAGGTTAGATTGATAGGGACTGAGTTAGTCCAGGATGCTCTAGATAGAGCAAAGTTGATTCAGGAGAGGCTTCGTACAGCACAGTCTCGTCAGAAGAGTTATGCGGACCGTAGAGTTCGAGAGTTGTCTTTCATGGTTGGTGACAGAGTATTGTTGAAGGTTTCACCTATGAAGGGTGTCATGAGGTTTGGGAAGAAAGGAAAGTTGAGTCCCAGTTACATTGGTCCTTTTGAGATACTTAGGAGAGTTGGAGAGGTGGCATATGAGTTAGCCTTGCCACCCAGTTTATCCGGCGTTCATCCGGTATTCCATGTGTCTATGCTCCGGAAGTACATTGGAGATCCGTCTCATGTATTAGATTTCAGCACCATTAAGCTTGATGGTGATCTATCCTATGATGTGGAGCCTATTGCCATTTTGGGACGGCAGGTGAGAAAATTGAGGTCTAAGGAGATTGCATCGGTTAAGGTTCAGTGGAGAGGTCGACCCGTGGAGGAGGCCACTTGGGAGATCGAGCGGGAGATGCGGAGCAGATATCCTCACTTGTTTGAGACTTCAGGTATGTTTCTTGACCCGCTCGAGGACGAGCGTTTGCTTAAGAGGGGAGAATGTGACGACCCGGCCCGTCGTCACGGGAATTACCACCCCGTTATGTTGAAATTGTATGTTTTATGCTTTTATATCGGTGTTAAAGTCTATCGGGTGAGTTAGGAGTGAATTGGATTGAAAATGAGGCATATAGCCTTTGTGAATGAAACTTGAATAAGGAAAATCAACCCGGAGTTGACTATTTAGTTAGAGGGCTCGGAATCGGATTCTGACGATTCGGTTAGTTCCGGGAGGTGATTTGTGATTTAGGGGAGCGATCGGAATTGAATTTGGAGGCCCGGTGTAGTTTTAGGCTTGAATTGGCGAAGGTTGAATTTTAGCGAAATCCGAACGGTAGGTGAGATTTTGATCCGGGGGTCGGAATGGAATTCCGACAATTCCTGTAGCTTCGTTATGTGATTTTGGATATGTCCGCAAAATTTCAGGTCATTCGGACGTAGTTTGGTCGGGTTTTTGATCGAATGTGTAATTTGGAAAGTTTTAAGAAATTTAGGCTTGAATCCGTGTGTAATTGGTGATTTTGATGTTTAGGATGGTGTTTTTATGATTGGAACAAGTTCGTATCGTGTTTTGGGGTATGTTGGTGGTTTTCGTTGGGGTCCGGGGGCCTCGGGGTGAATCCGGACCATCATCCGGCATTTGGAAGCAAGAAAAGACCTGCTGTAATCTGCAGATCACTAGGCAAACTTTTGGCCTTCGCGTTCGCGAGGGCTATGCCGCGTTCGCGTAGGCTGGGATCAGGTGACTATCACGTTCGCGAGGGTTGGCGTCGCGTTCGCGTAAGAGGAAGGTGGGAAGCATCGCGTTCGCGATGGTCTGGGCCGCGTTCGCGTATAAGAAATTCGCAAGGCATCGCGAACGCGTGAGGCATGTCGCGTTCGCGTAGAGGAAAAGTCCGGGCTGGGGAGAATGGTCTTCGCGGACGCGTGAAGGAGTGACGCGTTCACGATGAAGAAGAGGAAAAAGGCATCGCGTTCGTGTGAGAGGCGTCGCGAACGCGATGAAGAAAATAGGCTGGCAGTGAAGTTAAGTTCAGAACAGAACCAGTCGCGGGTTTAATACCCAAAATACGCCATTTTTGAGTTCTAGAGAGAGAAACTCACGGGAATTGTTGGTAATTCATCGGGGATTCGTTGGAGGTAAGTTTTGTGGCTTAATTACATCATTTTAACATGAAATCATGGGTTAAATTTCTGTAAATGGAAGATTAAAGGTGGGTTTGAGCCCCTAGGCCTAAATTAAAGAAAAATACTGATTTGAGTGGGCAAATTGAGTCCGATTTTGGTAAATTTTATATGCCTAGACTCGTATCGAGATGAGGATTCCGAATATGTAACTTTTGTAATTTTTCGTCAAGCGTACCGAAAGTCGGGTTTTGACAACTTTGGGAATTTTGATGTAAATCGAGTTGTATTGATTGGGTGTCGTCCCATTGGCCTAATTTGTTGTATTTCTACTGTATTTGATCAGATTCTACGCGTGCGGAGCTTGATTCTCGTGGCAAGGGCATTGCGGAGTAGTCATCGCGCCGTATTGAGGTGAGTAATAGATGTGGGTGATGACCGGCGGGTTCGAAACCCCGGTATACCACTTTGTGATGCTGTATAGCGGCGAGACACGCACACTCTTGAGAGTGCGGGGTCGATCATGAACCGGAGACTATATATTAGTCCGACCTATTGATACTGTATTATTGGCTATTCTCGAGCCGTTGAACCTCTTTCTTGGACGGTTGAGTATATTGTGGGCTGTGAGCCAGTTATTGGATCCCGCGAGGATCGTTATAATTGTCTTATCATATAGACATGCTAGTTTACTACTAGTCCGCAGCTATTTCTGTTATTATGCTAATTCCAATCTCTGGAACTTGATATTACTATTTTCCAACTGAAAAATGGTAAAAGAGTTTTCAAAAACCACTTTTGAGCCTGCGAGGCTGTATCTGCATATTAGCTGACTAGTAGTGGATCGGGCTGCGCGCCGCAGCGAGATATATGTTGGATCGGACTGCACGCCGCAGGAATATCTCTATGAGATGTGCTTGGGCTGTAGGATCCCCTTCGGAGTCTGAACCCCAACAGTGAGCATGGGTACCCAAATTGGATCGGGCTACGCGTCGTAGCGGTCATATCATGCATTGCATTGCATTTAGCTACATCTGATAGCTGTTATACTGTTTTGCTGGTACTTGTTGGTAGATGTACAGTTGATATGGATTCTGTGACAGGGTACTTGATTACAGCTTTACATAGTGCTTTATTGTGGATTTCTTATCTGCGTCTTACCCCTGTTTATTACCACTGAGTCTGGCAGTACTCATTTTACTCCCTGCACCTTGTATGCAGATCCAGGTACCTCTCAGCAGTGATCCAGTAGCTGTGCGAGGCGACGTTTGTGGATATTCGAGGTAGCTGCAGAGTCCGCAGGACCCGATATTCCTTCTTATTGTCTTGATTTTGTATTGACTTTTCTTTCCGCACTTGGTATCTTGTAAACCTTTATACACTCATGTTCAGTAGAGGCTCATGACTCTTGACCCTTGGTCTATGGGAGTTGGGGTATTTTGGGACTTGGTTTCCCCGTTGTTAGTATAAGTATTACTATTGTTTCATATTTTGAAAATGCTTAAATGGGTTAAAGAGAGCTTCTAGCTCCGTTGTTGATATTGATTGGTCAGGCTGGCTTAGCAATGTGTTGGGCGCCATCACGACCGGATTTGGGGTACAACAGAATTGTCACGACCCCAAATCCGGTCGTGATGGCGCCCAACACATTGCTAAGCCAGCCTGACTAATCAATAACAATAACGGAGCTAGAAGCTCTCTTTAGCCCATTTAATCATATTAAATCACGAAGCAACAACGATACATATAACGAAAACGGGGAACCAAGTCCCATTATACACCAACTCCCCTAGACCGAAGGGTCAAGAGTCATGAGCCTCCAATGAACAAAAGTGTATAATAGTTTACAAGATACCAAGTACGGAAAGAAACATCAATACAGAGTCAAAGACAGTAAGAAGGAATATCGGGTCCTGCGGACTCTGCAGCTACCTCGTATATCCCACAGATGTCGCCTCGCACAGCTACTGGATCACTGCTGAGAGGTACCTGGATCTGCACACAAGGTGCATGGAGTAAAATGAGTACTGCCAGACTCAGTGGTAATAAACAAGGGTAAGATAGCGCAGATAAGAAATCCGCAATAAAGCACTATGTAAAACAATAATCGAATGCCCTGTCACAACAATCATTATCAACGGTACCTGTATCAACAAATATGAATAAACAGCATAACAGCTAGCGAATGTAGCTAAATGCAATGCAATGCATGATATGACCGCTACAGCGCGTAGCCGATCCAATTTGGGTACCGTGCTCACTGTGGGGGTTCGGACTCCGAGGAGCTCCTACAGCCCAAGCACAATATCACTGCGGCGTGCAGTCCGATCGAACATGTATACTGCTGCGGCGCACAGCCCGACCCCCTATCAGTCAGCTAATATGCAATTACAGCCTCGCGGGCTCCAAAGTAGTCTTGAAAACTCATTTATCATTTTTCAGTTAAAAACAGTACTATCAAGTTCCAGAGATTGGAAATGACATGATAACAGTAAATAGCTACTGCCTGGTAATAAACTAACATGTCTATATCATAGGATAATGATAACGATCCTCGCGGGATCCAATGACTGGCTTGTAGCCCACAAGTATGCTCAACCATCCAAGAAGGAGGTTCAACGGCTCAAGAGTAGCCCATATCACAATATATTATACAACCATCCGAGAAGGAGGTTCGACGGCTCAAGAATAGCCTAATATCATAACACAGTGCCAACAAGTCGGACTAAGCCATAGTCCCCAATCACAATCGACCCCGCACTCACAAGAGAGTACGTGTCTCGCCGCTATACAACATCACAAAGTGGTATACCGGGGTTTCAAACCCGCTGGTCATCACCCACATCTATTACTCACCTCAATACAGCGCGACGACTATTCCGCAATGCCCTTGCCACGAGAATCAAGCTCCGCACGCGTAGAATCTGATCAAATACGGTAGAAATACAACAAATTAGGCCAATGGGACGACACCCAATCAAAACAACTCAATTTACATCAAAATTCCCAAAGTTGTCAAAACTCGACTTTCGGTACGCTTCTCGAAAAATCACGAAAGTCACATATTCGGAACCCTCATCTCGATACGAGTCTAAGCATATAAGATTTACCAAATTCGGACTCCATTTGCCCATTCAAAACCTTGATTTTTCTAAGGTTCAAGCCTAGGGCTAAATCCTCCATAAATTACCCCAAATTCCTCCATTTTCATGATATATTTGCATAATATTATCAATACTAATCATAGTTTAAGTCCATAGTTGATTACCTGATGATTTCCCCTGAGTTTCTCTTCAAACTCGCCCAAATCGCCTCTAAAGCCGAGACCCAAATGTGTGAAATGTTTCTGAAATTTTTCTGACTTTTGATACACTTAACTTACTACGATTTTCGCTTCTGCGGACCATTTTCCGCCCCTGCGGAACCGCTTCTGCGACCAATTGGTCGCTTCTGCGCACCCAGGCCTATTTGGCCATTTCCTCTCCTGCGATACATGGACCGCTCCTGCGGGTCCGCTTCTGCGAATAAAATTCTGCTCCTGCGGAATGTTCCGCTTTTGCGACCAAGAGTCCGCTCCTGCGGACTCGCCTATGCGATCAATCGCCCGCTTCTGCGGACTTCTCCATTTCACCTCTTGCCCGCTTCTGCGGTCTACCCTTCGCTCCTACGACGCCGCCTCAGCGATTATTTTTCCGCTTACATGAAGACAAGAGCTCCTGCGCCTCCTCGTCCGCTTCGTCGGACTCGCTCCTGCGCCCCCATTTCCGCAGGAGCGAAAACAACAGAACCAGAACACTTCCCTGCAAATTTTCCACATTTTCTCACATTTAGCCATCCGAAAACACCCCGAGGCCCCCAGGACCTCATCCAAACACACCAACACATCCTAATACCTTATTCGAACTTGCTCCAATCCTCAAAACACGTCTAACAACATCAAAATCCATAATTCACATCGAATTCAAGCCTAAATTCCTTAAAACATTCCGAATTACACAATCAATCAAAACCCGATCAAACGACGTCCGAATGACCTGAAATTTTGCAGGCACATCCAAAATCACCTAACGGAGCTACTGCAACTATCAGAATTCCATTCCGACTCCCGGATCAAAATCTCACCTACAGATCAGATTTCGCCAAAATTCAACCTTAGCCAATTCAAGCCTATTTCTACACGGACCTCCAAATTCAATTCCGATCGCTCCCCTAAGTCACAAATCACCTCCCGGAACTAACCAAATTATCAGAATTTGATTCCGAGCCCTCTAACTACAATAGTCAACTCCGGGTTGACTTTCCATATTCAAGTTTCCTTCAAAAAGGCTATATGCCTCATTTTCAATCCAAATCACTCCTAACTCATCCGTTAGACTCTAACACTAATATAACAGCATAAAACATGAAATTGCAACACAACGGGGTGATAATTCCCGCGACGACGAGCCGGGTCGTCACATTCTCCCCCTCTTAAGCAAACGCTCGTCCTCGAGCGGGTCAAGAAACATACCTGAAGTCTCGAACAAGTGAGGATATCTGCTCTGCATCTCCCGCTCGATCTCCCAAGTGGCCTCCTCCACGGGTCGACCTCTCCACTGAACCTTAACTGATGCAATCTCCTTAGACCTCAATTTTCTCACCCGACGTCCCAAAATGGAAATAGGCTCCACATCATAGGATAGATCACCATCAAGCTGAATGGTACTGAAGTCTAATACATGAGACAGATCTCCAATGTACTTCCGGAGCATAGACACATGGAATACTGGATGCACGCTGGATAAGCTGGGCGGCAAGGCCAACTCATATGGCACCTCTCCAACTCTCCTAAGTATCTCAAAAGGACCAATGTACCTGGGACTCAACTTCCCTTTCTTCCCGAACCTCATGACACCCTTCATAGGTGAAACCTTCAACAATACTCTGTCACCAACCATGAAAGACAACTCTTGAACTCTACGGTCTGCATAACTCTTCTGGCAAGACTGTGCTGTACGAAGCCTCTCCTAAATCAACTTTGCTCTATCCAGAGCATCCTGGACTAACTCAGTCCCTATCAATCTATCCTCACCCGGCTCAAACCATCCCATGGGGGATCTACATCGCCTACCATACAATGCCTCATACGGGGCCATCTGAATACTCGACTGATAACTGTTGTTGTAGGCAAACTCAGCAAGTGGTAGGAACTCATCCCATGAACCACCAAAGTCAATCACACATGCTCGCAACATATCCTCCAGAATCTGAATAGTACGCTCAGACTGCCCATCTGTCTGGGGGTGAAATGCTATACTCAACTCAACCCGCGTACCCATTTCTCGCTGAAATGCTCTCCAAAACTGAGAAGATAGACTGGGTACCCCTGTCGGATATGATAGACACTGGGACTCCATGCAACCGAACAATCTCTCGAATAAAGATCGCTGCCAACCACTCCGATGAGTAGGTAGTACTAACTGGAATGGAGTGAGCCGACTTGGTCAGCCTATCCACAATCACCCATACAGAATCAAACTCCCTCGCTGTCCGAGGGAGTCCAGTAACAAAGTCCATAGTGATCCTCTCCCATTTCCACTCAGGAATATCAATGCGCTGAAATACACCACCGGGCCTTTGATGCTCGTATTTAACCTGCTGACAGTTGAGGCACCGTGATACATGTCTAACAATGTCCATCTTCATCTTTCTCCACCAATAGTGCTGTATTTCAAATCTTGATACATCTTCGCGGCTCCTGGATGGATAGAATACCGCGAGCTATGGGCCTCCTCCAGAATCAACTCACGAAGGCCATCAACATTGGGCACACATATCCGGCCTGCATCCTCAATACGCCGTCACTATCAATGGTGACATCTCTAGCATCATCATGCTGAACTCTGTCCCTAAGGACAGCCAAATGTGGATCATCATACTGGCGCTCACGAATACGATCATATAGAGATGACCAAGATACAACACAAGCCAATACCTTGCTGGGCTCCGAAATATCTAACCTCACTAGCCGATTGGCTAGCACCTGAACGTCATAAGCAAATGGCCTCTCCTCGGCTGGAATATATGCCAAGCTCCCCATACTAACCGCCTTCCGGCTCAAAGCATCGGCCACCACATTGGCCTTCCCCGGGTGATATAGAATAGTAATGTCATAATCCTTAAGCAACTCAAGCCATCTCCGCTGTCTCAAATTAAGATCTTTCTGTTTGAACAAGTGTTGGAGACTACGATGGTCGGTATACACCTCACAAGACACACCGTACAAATAGTGCCTCCAAATTTTCAAGGCATGAACAATGGCGGCTAGCTCCAAATCATGAACAGGATAGTTCTTCTCATGTGGCTTCAACTGCCGAGAAGCATAAGCAATTACCTTACCTTCCTGCATCAACACACAACCTATCCCCACTCTCGAGGCATCACAATAAACGGTATATGAACCTGAAGCTGATGGCAATACTAACACTGGAGCTGTGGTCAAAGCTGTCTTGAGCTTCTGAAAGCTCTCCTCGCACTTATCCGACCACACGAATGGTGCACCCTTCTGGGTCAATTTAGTCAATGAAGAAGCAATGGATGAAAATCCCTGAACAAACCGGCGATAATATCCCGCCAAGCCAAGAAAACTTCTGATCTCTGTAGCTGAGGACGGTCTAGGCCAACTCTGCACCGCCTCTATTTTCTTAGGATCTACCTGAATACCATCACGAGACACCACATGTCCCAGAAATGCTACGGACTCGAGCCAAAACTCGCACTTGGAGAATTTAGCATATAGCTTCTCCTCCCTCAATCTCTGCAACACAATACTCAAATGCTGAGCATGCTCCTCCGGACTACGGGAGTAGACTAGAATGTCATCAATGAACACGATCACCAAAGAATCCAAATATGGCCAGAACACACTGTTCATCAGATGCATGAATGCGGCTGGGGCATTGGTCGGCCCAAAAGACATCACAAGAAACTTATAGTGCCCATATCTCGCCATGACTGCAGTCTTCATAATATTAGAGTCTCTAATCTCCAGCTAATGATAGCCTGAACGAAGATCAATCTTAGAAAACACCCTCGCACCCTGTAACTGATCAAACAAATCATCTATGCGCGGTAGAGGGTACTTGTTCTTCACTGTCACTTTGTTCAGTTGTCTATAATCAATACACATTCGCTTGGAATCATCTTTCTTTTTAACAATTAACACCGGTGCACCCCACGGGGACACGCTAGGACGGATGAAACCCTTATCCAGAAGCTCCTGAAGCTGCTCTTTCAGTTCTTTCAACTCAGCTGGTGCCATCCGATAAGGAGGAATGGATATGGGCTGAGTGCCGGCACCAAGTCAATGCCAAAATCAATATCCCTGTCCGGCGGCATGCCCGGCAGGTCTGAGGGGAATACATCTGGAAAATCCCTCACAACAGGTACAGAATCAATGCTAGGAGACTCAGCTCCCACATCTCTCACAAAAGCTAAGTACGATAAACACCCTTTTTTCTACCATCTTCTGAGCTTTTAAGAACGAAATGACACGACTAGGCACGAAATCAGTCGAACCCCGCCACTCAATCTGAGAAATACCAGGAATGGCCAACGTAACTGTCTTAACATGACAGTCCAATATAGCATGGTACGGAGACAACCACTCCATACCCAATATAACATCAAAGTCCACCATCCCCAACAATAACAAATCTGCCTGGGTCTCCAGACCCCCAATAGATATAACACAGGATCTATAGACATGATCCACAACAACCGTATCACCCGCAGGGGTGGATACATGAACAGGTAAGTCAAGACTACCATGATTCGCACCCAAATGATGTGAAAAATAAGAGGACACGTAAGAATATGTGGACCCTGGATCAAATAGAACAGAGGCATCTCTGTGACAGATAGAAATGATACCTGTAATCACTACATCGGAGGCAACTACATCACACCTATCGGGAAGTGCATAGAACCGTGCCTGACCTCCACCAGATCTCTCTTCGCCCCTAGGGCGACCTCGAGAAGACTGACCTCCACCTCTACTAGACTGAGATGATGCTGAAGATGAGGGACTGGTCCCTCTGCTGAGTCCTGTCCCTACGGAGTCGAGGGCACTGTCTCCTCATGTGGCCAAACTCACCACACTCATAACATGCACCTGGTGCTTGAGAAGGGGACTGAAGGGAACCCCTCGCCGCAGAAGAACCCTGGGCTGAAGAAGTAGGTGCTGCACCCTGGGCTGGAAGGGCACTAAGCGATGACTGACCCTGCTGAAACCCCTATCGACCACGACCATAAGAACCTCCGCTCTGCTCTGGGCGGCCTGAATGAGGAGGTCTAGATGAGCGACCTCTGCTCTGCTGGGAATGCCCTCTAGATAGAGCACCGCTGAAACTGCCAGAACCACGAGGCCTCTTGGCCTCCCGCTCCTCTCTCTCTCGGCGACGATCCGCCTCAATGGAGCGTGCCATATCAACAACCTGCTCAAAAGATGATGATAGAACTCGCTCTCTGGTCATAAGAATGCGGATAGAATAGTTGAGGCCGTCAATGAACCTCATGATCCTCTCCCTATCAGTAGGGATCATCCACGTGGCATACCTAGCCAACTGTGTGAATCTAAGCTTATACTGGGTCACAGACTTGTCGCCCTGAACCAACCACTCGAACTGGCGACGTAGCTCCTCGCGACGAGACTGAGGTACACATTTCTCTAGAAAGAGAGTAGAGAATTGCTGCCATGTGAGAGGTGCTACTCCTGCAGGCATACGCCTCTCAAGCTCTTCCCACAAATCAAATGCGGGACCAGTGAACAGAAAGGTGGTAAATGAAACTCCGCTGGACTCAAGAATACCAGTCGTCCGCAACATCCTTCTAACACTTATCCAAGAAACCCTGGGCATTCTCGCCCTCAGCACCACTGAAATGGGGTGGCTGAAGTCTACCAAATCTCTCAAGACGATGCTGCTCGTCGTCGGGCATAGCCTGAACCATATGCTCTGGAGCTGGAGCTGGTGCAGCTGGAGGAATAACCGGTGCAACCACCTGAGCGGGCACCGCCTCTGGCGTCTGAAGTCCCTGAACAACCGGCTCGGGTGTGCGAGCTGCAGGGGTCTGCTGACCACCCCCTGACTGAGATGTAACTACAGCAGCGGTAGCTGAAACTACCTGAGCCAAACCGGAACACACTAATAATATCTAGGCAAGAGTCTCCTAAAGACCAGGAATAGCAATAGATACAGCCTGGCCCTGAACTGGGGCTGCTGGAGCATCAACCACTGGGGGCTGCTCCTGAACCGGTACAACGGGCGGGTCAGCTGGCACTGCCTCAGCTGCCCTACCTCTACCTCTAGCACGACCGCGCCCGCGGCCTCTAACAGGTGGCAATGGAGGTCGTCCACCTCGTCCTGATGCTCACGTTCTCGCCATCTGCGATAGAATAGAATATAGAAGTTTAGTTTCCAGGACAACAAGTGCGCACGATAAGAATTCCAAGAAATGTGAAGTGTTTCCTAAAGGTTCGCAGCCTCCCGAGGATAAGTACAGGCGTTCCCGTACCGATCCACGAGACTCTACTAACCGGCTCAAGACTCATGAGGCCTAGTAAACCTAGGCTTTGATACCAACTTGTCACGACCCCAAATCCGGTCGTGATGGCGCCCAGCACATTGCTAAGCCAGCCTGACCAATCAATAACAATAACGGAGCTAGAATCTCTCTTTAGCCCATTTAAGCCTATCAAATCACGAAGCAACAGCGATACATATACTGAAAACGGGGAACCAAGTCCCAAAATTATAACAACTCCCATAGACCGAAGGGTCAAGAGTCATGAGCCTCTAATGAACAAAAGTGTATAATAGTTTACAAGATACCAAGTACGGAAAGAAACATCAATACAGAGTCAAAGACAGTAAGAAGGAATATCGGGTCCTGCGGACTCTGCAGCTACCTCGTATATCCCACAGATGTCGCCTCGCACAGCTACTGGATCACTGCTGAGAGGTACCTGGATCTGCACACAAGGTGCAGGGAGTAAAATGAGTACTGCCAGACTCACTGGTAATAAACAGGGGTAAGACAGCGCAGATAAGAAATCCGCAATAAAGCACTATGTAAAGCTGTAATCAAATACCCTGTCACGGAATCAACATCAACTGTACCTATACCATCAAGTACCAGCAAAACAGTATAACAGCTAGCAGATGTAGCTAAATGCAATGCAATGCATGATATGACCGCTACGGCGCGTAGCCGATCCAATTTGGGTACCTGTGCTCACTGTGGGGGTTCAGACTCCGGAAGGGCTCCTTCAGCCCAAGCACAATATCACTGCGGCGTGCAGTCCGATCCGATATATGTATACTGCTGCGGCCCGCAGCCCGACCCGCTATCAGTTAGCTAATATGCAATTACAGCCTCGCGGGCTCCAAAGTAGTCTTGAAAACTCTTTTATCATTTTTCAGTTAAAAACAGTACTATCAAGTTCCAGAGATTGGAAATGACATGATAACAGTAAATAGCTACTGCCTGGTAATAAACTAACATGTCTATATCATAGGACAAAGATAACGATCCTCGCGGGATCCAATGACTGGCTTGCAGCCCACAAGTATGCTCAACCATCCAAGAAGGAGGTTCAACGGCTCAAGAGTAGCCCATATCACGATATAGTATACAATCATCCTACAAGGAGTTCGACGGCTCAAGAATAGCCTAATATCATAACACAGTATCAACAAGTCGGACTAAGCCATAGTCCCCAATCACAATCGACCCCGCACTCACATGAGAGTACGTGTCTCGCCGCTATACAGCGTCACAAAGTGGTATACCGGGGTTTCGAACCCGCTGGTCATCACCCGCATCTATTACTAACCTCAATACAGCGCGACGACTATTCCGCAATGCCCTTGCCACGAGAATCAAGCTCCGCACGCGTAGAATCTGATCAAATACGGTAGAAATACAACAAATTAGGCCAATGGGACGACACCCAATCAAAACAACTCAATTTACATCAAAATTCCCAAAGTTGTCAAAACCCGACTTTCGGTACGGCTTCTCGAAAAATCACGAAAGTCACATATTCGGAACCCTCATCTCGATACGAGTCTAAGAATATAAGATTTACCAAATTCGGACTCCATTTGCCCATTCAAAACCTTGATTTTTCTAAGGTTCAAGCCTAGGGCTAAATCCTCCATAAATTACCCCAAATTCCTCCATTTTCATGATATAATTGCATAATATTATCAATACTAATCATAGTTTAAGTCCATAGTTGATTACCTAATGATTTCCCTTGAGTTTCTCTTCAAACTCGCCCAAATCGCCTCTAAAGCCGAGACCCAAATGTGTGAAATGTTTCTGAAATTTTTCTGACTTTTGATACACTTAACTTACTGCGATTTTCGCTTCTGCGGACCATTTTCCGCCCCTGCGGAACCGCTTCTGCGACCAACTGGTCGCTTCTGCGCACCCAGGCCTATTTGGCCATTTCCGCTCCTACGATACACGGACCGCTCCTGCGGGTCCGCTTCTACGGATAAAATTCCGCTCCTGCGGAATGTTCCGCTTTTGCGACCAAGAGTCCGCTCCTGCGGACTCGCCTATGCGATCAATCTCCCGCTTCTGCGGACTTCTCCATTTCGCCTCTTGACCGCTTCTGCGGTCCACCCATCGTTCCTGTGATGCCGCCTTAGCAGTTATTTTTCCGCTTCCGCGAAGACAAGCGCTCCTGCGCCTCCTCGTCCGCTTCTGCGGACTCGCTCCTGCGCCCCCATTTCCGCAGGAGCGAAAATAACAGAACCAGAACACTTCCCTGCAAATTTTCCACATTTCCTCCCGTTTAGCCATCCGAAAACACCCCGAGGCCCCCAGGACCTCATCCAAACACACCAACACATCCTAATACCTTATTCGAACTTGCTCCAATCCTCAAAACACGTCTAACAACATCAAAACCCATAATTCACATCGAATTCAAGCCTAAATTCCTTAAAACATTCCGAATTACACAATCAATCAAAACCCGATCAAACGACGTCCGAATGACCTGAAATTTTGCAGGCACATCCAAAATCACCTAACGGAGCTACTGCAACTGTCGGAATTCCATTCTGACCACCGGATCAAAATCTCACCTACCGTTCGAATTTCGCCAAAATTCAACCTTACCCAATTCAAGCCTATTTCTACACCGGACCTCCAAATTCAATTCCGATCGCTCCCCTAAGTCACAAATAACCTCCCGGAACTAACCGAATCATCAGAATCCGATTTCGAGCCCTCTAACTAAATAATCAACTCTAGGTTGACTTTCCATATTCAAGTTTCCTTCAAAAAGGCTATATGCCTCATTTTCAATCCAAATCACTCCTAACTCATCTGTTAGACTCTAACACTGATATAAAAGCATAAAACATGAAATTGCAACACAACGGGGTGATAATTCCCGTGACGACGAGCCGGGTCGTCACAATTTCTATATAGTACTCTTTATTCCTGTTGGGTTTTGTTAGAGGCTCTAGACTTGTGACTCCGGATCTTTGGGAGTGTCAGTATTTTGTTCATTATTATTATTATTGGAGTTCTTTAACTCATATATTCTTATTGGGATGTCCATTTGGGACTGATATTCGATGTGTTAAGTAATTGTTGGTCTGGCTGGCCTAGCTTAATTGTTGGGCGCCATCACGGCCGGATTTGGGTCGTGACATTATTACACCAATTAAGCCTTAACCACCCAAAACTAGTGTTAGAGTGTCACAGACGATCTAAGAGTGCTAAATACAAAGTTTAAAAATAAAAGATATACTATCTCAGAATCAAAGAGATGAAACATGAAAATAAGTGATGTGTCACGACCCCAAATCTGGTCGTGATGGCGCCCAGCACATTGCTAAGCCAGCCTGACCAATCAATATCAACAACGGAGCTAGAAGCTCTCTTTGGCCCATTTAATCATATTAATTCACTAAGCAACAGCGATACATATAACGAAAACGGGGAACCAATTCCCATAATACATCAACTCCCATAGACCGAAGGGTCTAGAGTCATGAGCCTCTACTGAACAAGTGTATATAGGTTTACAAGAATGCCAAGTGCGGAAAGAAAAGTCAATACAGGATCAAAAGACAGTAAGAAGGAATATCGGGTCCTACGTACTCTGCAGCTACCTCGTATATCCCACAGATGTCGCCTCGCACAGCTACCGGATCACTGCTGGGAGGTACATGGATCTGCACACAAGGTGCAGGGAGTAAAATGAGTACTGCCAGACTCAGTGGTAATAAACAAAGGTAAGACAGCGCAGATAAGAAATCTGCAATAAAGCACTATGTAAAGCTGTAATCAAATACCCTATTACAGAATCAATATCGACTGTACCTGTACCAATAAGTACCAACAAAACAGTATAACAGCTAGCAGATGTAGCTAAATTCAATGCAATGCATGATATGACCGCTACGGCGCGTAGCCCGATCCAATTTGGGTACCCGTGCTCACTGTGGGGGTTCAGACTCCGGAGGGGCTCCTACAGCCCAAGCACAATATCACTGCGGCGTGCAGTCCGATCCAACATATATACTGCTGCGGCGCGCGGCCCGATCCACTACCAGTCAGCTAATATGCAAATACAGCCTCGCAGGCTCAAAAGTAGTTTTGAAAACCTTTTTATCATTTTTCAGTTGGAAAACAGAAATACCAAGTTCCAGAGATTGGAAATAGCCAGATAACAGAAATAACTACGGACTGGTAGTAACTAACATGTCAATATGATAAGACAATGATAACGATCCTCGCGGGATCCAATAACTGGCTCACGGCCCACAAGTATACTCAACCGCCCAAGAAGGGGGTTCCTCGGCTCAAGAGTAGCCAATATCTCAATATATAGTATGCAACCATCCGAGAAGGAGGTTCGACGGCTCAAGAATAGCCAATGTCATAACACAGTATCAACAAGTCGGACTAAACCATAGTCCCCAATCACAATCGAACCCGCACTCACAAGAGAGAGTACGTGTCTCGCCGCTATACGGCGTCACAAAGTGGTATACCGGGGTTTCGAACCCGCTGGTCATCACCCACATCTATTACTCACCTCGATACGGTGCGACGACTACTCCGCAATGCCCTTGCCACGAGAATCAACCTCCGCACGCGTAGAATCTGATCAAATACAGTAGAAACACAACAAATTAGGCCAATGGAACGACACCCGATCAATACAACTCAATTTACATCAAAATTCCCAAAGTTGTCAAAACCCGACTTTCGGTACGCTTCTCGAAAAATCACGAAAGTAACATATTCGGAACCCTCATCTCAATAAAAGTCTAGGCATATACAATTTACCAAAATCGGACTCCATTTGCCCACTCAAATCAGTGTTTTTCTTCAATTTAGGCCTAGGGCTCAAACCCACCTTTAATCTCCCATTTACGGAAACTTTACCAAGGATTTCATGTTAAAATGATGTAATTAAGCCACAAAACTTACCTCCAACGAAACCCGATGATTTCCCGGCAATCTCCCATCAATTTCTTCTCTTGGAACTCAATAATGGAGGTTTTGGGTATTAAACCCGCGACTGGTTCTGTTCTAGTTTTAATTCACTGCCAGCCTATTTTCTTCATCGCGTTCGCGACGCCTCTCACGTGAACGCGATGCCTTTTTCCTCTTCTTCATCGCGAATGCAGCACTCCTCCACGCGTCCGCGAAGGTCAACTTCCCAGCCTCCGGATTTTTACTCTACACGAACGCGTAGTCTCACACGCGAACGCGTGGCCTCGCCAAATCTTTCTTCGCGATCACAACCTTCACCCACGCGAACACGTTGCTTCCCAGCCTTTCCAATACGCGAACGCGATAC
Organism: Nicotiana noctiflora; assembly: GCA_032618575.1. Classification (NCBI taxonomy): domain Eukaryota; kingdom Viridiplantae; phylum Streptophyta; class Magnoliopsida; order Solanales; family Solanaceae; genus Nicotiana; species Nicotiana noctiflora. Next base: position 58,758 of record JASVEL010005596.1, read on the forward strand.
CTCCCTCGCGAACGCGAAGCATGCTGAACCTGGCCTATGCGAACGCGGGCCTTGCCCTCGCGAACGCGAAGGCCAAATCACTGCCCAGTGATCTGCAGATTACAGCAGGTCATTTCTTGCTTCCAAATGCCGGATGATGGTCCGGATTCACCCCGAGGCCCCCGGGACCCCAACGAAAACCACCAACATACCCCAAAACACAATACAAACTTGTTCCAATCATAAAAACACCATCCTAAACATCAAAATCACCAATTACCCACGGATTCAAGCCTAAATTTCTTAAAACTTTCCGAATTACACATTCCATCAAAAACCCGACCAAACGACGTCCGAATGACCTGAAATTTTGCGGACATATCCAAAATCACATAACGGAGCTACTGCAACTGTCGAATTCCATTCCGACCCCCGGATCAAAATCTCACCTACCGTTCGGATTTCGCCAAAATTCAACCTTAGCCAATTCAAGCCTATTTCTACACCGGGCCTCCAAATTCAATTTCGATCGCTCCCCTAAGTCACAAATCACCTCCCGGAACTAACCGAATCATCAGAATCCGATTCCGAGCCCTCTAACCAAATAGTCAACTCCGGGTTGACTTTCCTTATTCAAGTTTCCTTCAAAAAGGCTATCTGCCTCATTTTCAATCCAATTCACTCCTAACTTACTTGATAGACTCTAACACTGATATAAAAGCATAAAACATGCAATTTCAACATAACGGGGTGGTAATTCTCGTGACGACGGGCCGGGTCGTCACATTGTCCCCCTCTTAAGCAAACGCTCGTCCTCGAGCGGGTCAAGAAACATACCTGAAGTCTCAAACAAGTGAGGATATCTGCTCCGCATCTCCCGCTCGATCTCCCAAGTGGCCTCCTCCACGGGTCGACCTCTCCACTGAACCTTAACTGATGCAATCTCCTTAGACCTCAATTTTCTCACCTGACGTCCCAAAATGGCAATAGGCTCCACATCATGGGATAGATCACCATCAAGCTGAATGGTGCTGAAATCTAATACATGAGACGGATCTCCAATGTACTTTCGGAGCATAGACACATGGAATACTGGATGGACGCTGGATAGGCTGGGCGGCAAGGCTAACTCATATGCCACCTCTCCAACCCTCCTGAGAATCTCAAAAGGACCAATGTACCTAGGACTCAACTTTCCTTTCTTCCCAAACCTCGTGACACCCTTCATGGGTGAAACCTTCAGCAATACTCTGTCACCAACCATGAAAAACAACTCTCGAACTCTACGGTCCGCATAACTCTTCTGGACGAGACGTGCTGTACGAAGCCTCTCCTGGATCAACTTTGCTCTATCCGGAGCATCTGGACTAACTCGGTCCTTATCAATCTACCCTCGCCAGGCTCGAAACCATCCCACGGGGGATCTACGCCGCGACTGCCATACAATGCCTCGTACGGGGCCATCTAAATACTCGTCTGATAATGTTGTTGTAGGCAAACTCGGCAAGTGGTAGGAACTCGTCCCACGAACCACCAAAGTCAATCACACGTGCTCGCAACATATCCTCCGAGAATCTAAATAGTACGCTCGGACGCCCGTACGTGCCGGGGCTGAAATGCTGTACTCGGCTCGACCCGCGTACCCGTATCTCGTTGAAATGCTCTACAAAGGCGAGAAGTGGGCGGGTACCCACTGTCGGATATGATGAACACGGGACTCCGTGAGGCGGACAATCTCTCGATTAAAGATCACTGCGACCGCTCCGATGAGTAGGTAGTACTAGCCGGAATGAAGTGGGCTGACTTGGTCGGCCGATCCACGATCACCCAAACGGAGTCAAACTTCCTCGCTGTCCGGGGAGTCTAGTAACAAAGTCCATGGTGATCTCTCCCATTTCCACTCGGGAATATCAATGCGGCTGAAATACACCACCGGGCCTCGATGCTCGTACTTAACCTGCCGACAATTGAGGCACAGTGATACATGTCCGACAATGTCCATTTTCATCTTTCTCCACCAATAGTCTTGTTTCAAATCTTGATACATCTTAGCGGCTCCTGGATGGATAGAATACCACGAGTTATGGGCCTCCTCCAGAATCAACTCACGAAGGCCATCAACATTGGGCACACATATCCGGCCATGCATCCTCAATACGCCGTCACTATCAATGGTGACATCTGTAGCATCATCATGCTGAACTCTGTCCCTCGGGATAGCCAAATGTGGATCATCATACTGGCGCTCACGAATACGATCGTATAGAGATGGCCAGAGATACAACACAAGCCAATACCGACCTGGTCTCAGAAATATCTAACCTCGCTGGCCGATTGGCTAGCACTGAACATCATGAGCAAATGGCCTCTCCTCGAGTTGGAATATATGCCAAGCTCCCCATGCTTGACCGCCTTCGGCTCAAAGCATCGGCCACCGTATTGGCCTTCCCGGATGATATAATATAGTAATGTCATAATCCTTCGGCAACTCCAAGCCATCTCCGTTGTCTCAAATTAAGGTCTTTCTGTTTGAACAAGTGCGGGAGACTACGATGGTCGGTATACACCTCACAAGACACGCCGTACAAATAGTGCTTCCAAATCTTCAAGGCATGAACAATGGCGGCTAGCTCCAAATCATGAACGGGATAGTTCTTCTCATGTGGCTTCAACTGCCGAGAAGCATAAGCAATTACCTTACCTTCCGGCATCAACACACAACCTATCCCCACTCTCGAGGCATCACAATATACAGTATAGGACCCCGAACCTGTAGGCAACATCAATATAGGGGCCAAAGTCAAAGGCTGTCTTGAGCTTCTGAAAGCTCGCCTCGCACTCATCCGACCACACGAATGGTGCGCCCTTCTAGGTCAATTTAGTCAATGAAAAAGCAATGGATGAAAATCCATGAACAAACCGGCGAAAATATCCCGCCAAGCCAAGAAAACTCATGATCTCTGTAGGCGAGGACGGTCTAGGCCAACTACGCACCGCCTCTATCTTCTTTGGACCAACCTTCGAATACCGTCACGAGACACCGCATGCCCCGGAAATGCTACGGACTCGAGCTAAAACTCGCACTTGGAGAATTTAGCATATAGCTTCTCCTCCCTCAATCTGCAACACAATACTCAAATGCTGAGCATGCTCCTCACGACTACGGGAGTAGACTAGAATGTCATCAATGAACACAATCACAAATGAATCCAAATAGGGCCTGAACACACTGTTCATCAGATGCGTAAATGCTGCTGGGGCGTTGGTCAGCCCAAACGACATCACAAAAAACTCATAATGACCATATCGGGTCCTAAATGCAGCCTTTATAATATCCGAGTCCCTGATCTTCAGCTGATGATAGCCTGAACGAAGATCGATCTTAGAAAACACCCTCGCACCCTGTAACTGATCAAACAAATCATCTATGCGCGGTAGAGGGTACTTGTTCTTCACTGTCACTTTGTTTAATTGCCTATAATCAATACACATCCGCATGGAACCTTCTTTCTTTTTAACAAACAACACCGGTGCACCCCACGGGGACACACTAGGGCGCATAAAACCCTTATCCAGAAGCTCTTGAAGCTGCTCTTTCAATTCTTTCAACTCAGCTGGTGCCATCCGATAAGGAGGAACGGATATGGGGTGAGTGCCCGGCACCAAGTCAATGCCAAAATCAATATCCCTGTCCGGCGGCATGCCCGGTAGGTCTGAGGGGAATACATCTGGAAAGTCCCTCACAACAGGTACAGAATCAATGCTAGGAGACTCAGCTCCCACATCTCTCACAAAAGCCAAGTATGATAAACACCCCTTTTCAACCATCTTTTGAGCTTTTAAGAACGAAATGACACGGCTAGGGAAGAAATCGGTCGAACCCCGCCACTCGATCTGAGAAATACCAGGAATGGCCAACGTAACTGTCTTAGCATGACAGTCCAATATAGCATGATACGGAGACAACCAGTCCATACCCAATATAACATCAAAGTCCACCATCCCCAACAATAACAAATCTGCCTGGGTCTCCAGACCCCCAATAGATATAACACGGGATCTATAGACATGATCCACAACAATCATATCACCCACGGGGGTGGATACATGAACAGGTAAATCAAGACTACCACGAGTCGCACCCAAGTGATGTGCAAAATAAGAGGACACGTAAGAATATGTGGACCCTGGATCAAATAGAACAGAGGCATCTCTGTGACAGACAGAAATGATACCTGTAATCACTGCGTCGGAGGCAACTGCATCACGCCTGTCAGGAAGTGCATAGAACCGTGCCTGGCCTCCACCAGATCTCTCCTCGCCCCTGGGGCAACCATGAGAAGACTGACCTCCACCTCTATTAGACTGAGATGGTGCTGATGATGAGGGCTGATCCCTCTGCTGAGTCCTGTCCCTATGGAGTAGAGGGCACTGTCTCCTCATGTGGCCAAACTCACCACACTCATAACATGCACCTGGTGCTGGAGAAGGGGACTGAAGGGAACCCCTCGCTGCAGAAGAACCTTAGGCGATAAAGTGGTCGTGCGCACAGGGCCGGAAGGGCACTAGCGATGAGCGACCTGCTCGAACCCCTGTCGACCACGACCATAAGAACCTCCGCTCTGCTGTGGGCGGTCTGAATGAGAAGGTCTAGATGAGCGACCTGTGCTCTGCTGGGAATGCCCTCTAGATGGAGCACCACTGCAGCTGCCCGAACCACGAGGCCTCGCGGCCTCCCGCTCCTCCCTCTCTCGATGACGATCCGCCTCAATGGAGCGTGCCATATCAACAACCTGCTCAAAAGATGATGACAAAACTCGCTCTTTGGTCATAATAATGCGGATAGAATAGTTGAGGCCATCGATGAACCTCCCTGATCCTCTCCCTATCATTAGGGATCATCCGTGTGGCATGCCTAGCCAGCTGTGTGAATCTAAGCTCATGCGGAGTCACGGACATGTCGCCACAGAACCAACCACTCGAGCGGCGACGTAGGCTCCTCGCGACGAGGCCGAGGTACATATTTCTCTAGAAAGAGAGTAGAGAAGCTGCTGCCATGTGAGAGGTGCTTCTCTGTAGGACTACGCCTCTCGAACTCTTCCCGCCGATCAAATGCGGGACCGGTAAACTGAAAAGTAGTAAATCAAACTCCGGCTGGACTCGAGAATACTAGCCGTCCGCAACATCCTCTAACAACTTATCCAAGAAACCATGGGCATCCTCGCCCTCGACGCCAACTGAAATGGGGTGGGTGAAGTCTACCAAACCTCTCGAGGAGAGGCTGCTCGTCGTCGGGCATACCCTGAACCATATGCTGTGGAGCTGGAGCTGGTGCGGCTGGAGGAATAACCGGTGCAACCACCTAAGCGGGGACCACCTCTAGCGTCTGAAGTCCCCTAAACAACCTGCTCGGGTGTGCGAGCGGCGGGGGTGCGCGACCGCCCGCTTACGAGATGTCGGCTGCGATAGCGATGGTGAGAGTACACGAGCCAAGCGGGAACACGCGGGTAATATGCGAGCAAGAGTCTCACGAAGACTAGGAATAGCAATAGATACGGTCTGGCCCTGAGCGGGGGCTGCTGGAGCATCGACCCGCTGGGGCTGCTGCGAGCGAGTACAACGGGCGGGTCGGTGGCGCTGCCTCGGTGCCCTACCTCTACCTCCAGCACGACCGCGCCCGCGGCCTCTCAACGGTGGCAATGGAGGTCGTCCACCTCGTCCCGATGCTCGCGTTCTCGCCATATGCGAGAGAATAGAATATAGAAGTTCAGTTCTCGGAACAACAAGATCGCACGACGGAGTTCAAGAAAAGTGAAGTTTTCCTAAAGGTTCGCGACCTCCCGAGGATAAGTACGGCCGTCCCCGTGCCGAGTCCACAAGACTCACTAACCGGCTCAAGACTCATGGGGCCTAGTAAACCTAGGCTCTGATACCAACTTGTCATGACCCCAAATCTGGTCGTGATGGCGCCCAGCACATTGCTAAGCCAGCCTGCCAATCAATATCAACAATGGAGCTAGAAGCTCTCTTTGGCCCATTTAATCATATTAATTCACTAAGCAACAACGATACATATAACGAAAACGGGGAACCAAGTCCCATAATACATCAACTCCCATAGACCGAAGGGTCAAGAGTCATGAGCCTCTACTGAACAAGTGTATATAGGTTTACAAGAATGCCAAGTGCGGAAAGAAAAGTCAATACAGGATCAAAAGACAGTAAGAAGGAATATCGGGTCATGCGGACTCGCGGCTACCTCGTATATCCCACGGATGTCGCCTCGCACAGCCTACGGGATCACTGCTGGGAGGTACCTGGATGTGCACGCAAGGTGCGGGGAGTAAAATAAGTCTGCCGGACTCGGTGGTAATAAACAAGGGTAAGACGAGCGCGGATAAGAAATCCGCGATAAAGCACTATGTAAGGCTGTAATCAAATACCCTGTCACAGAATCAATATCGGCTGTACCTGTACCAACAAGTACCGGCAAAACAGTCATAACAGCTAGGAGATGTAGCTAAATGCAATGCAATGCATGATATGACCGCTACGGCGCGTGGCCGATCAAATTTGGGTGCCGTGCTCGCTTGTGGGGATTCGGACTCGGAGGGGCTCCTACGGCCCAAACACAATATTACTGCGTCGTGCGGTCCGATCCAACATATATCTGCTGCTGCGGCGTGCGGCCCGATCCATACCGGTCGGCTAATATGCAAATACGGCCTCGCGAGGCTCAAAAGTAGTTTTGAAAACCTTTTTATCATTTTTCACTTGGAAAACGAAATACCAAGTTCCAAAGATTGGAAATAGCCTGATAACAGAAATAACTACGGTCTGGTAGTAACTAACATGTCAATATGATAAGACAATGATAACGATCCTCGCGGGATCCAATAACTGGCTCACGGCCCACAAGTATACTCAACCGCCCAAGAAGGGGGTTCCTCGGCTCAAGAGTAGCCAATATCTCAATATATAGTATGCAACCATCCGAGAAGGAGGTTCGACGGCTCAAGAATAGCCAATGTCATAACACAGTATCAACAAGTCGGACTAAGCCATAGTCCCCAATCACAATCGACCCCGCACTCACAAGAGAGTACGTGTCTCGCCGCTATACAGCGTCACAAAGTGGTATACCGGGGTTTCGAACCCGCTGGTCATCACCCACATCTATTACTCACCTCAATACGGCGCGACGACTACTCCGCAATGCCCTTGCCACGAAAATCAAGCTCCGCACGCATAGAATCTGATCAAATACAGTAGAAATACAACAAATTAGGCCAATGGGACGATACCCAATCCAATATAACTCAATTTACATCAAAATTCCCAAAGTTGTCAAAACCCGACTTTCGGTACGCTTGTCGAAAAATTACAAAAGTCACATATTCGGAACCCTCGTCTCGATACGAGTCTAGGCATATAAAATTTACCAAAATCGGACTCCATTTGCCCACTCAAATCAGTATTTTTCTTTAATTTAGGCCTAGGGCTCAAACCCACCTTTAATCTTCCATTTACAGAAAATTAACCAAGGATTTCATGTTAAAATGATGTAATTAAGCCACAAAACTTACCTCCAACAAAACCCCGATGATTTCCCCGCAATCTCCCGTCAATTTCTTCTCTTGGAACTCAAAAATGGAGGTTTTGGGTATTAAACCCGCGACTGACCAGTTCTGGTTTTTAAATTCACTGCCAGCCTATTTTCTTCATCGCGTTCGCGACGCCTCTCACGCGAACGCGATGCCTTTTTCCTCTTCTTCATCGCGAACGCGGCACTCCTTCATGCGTCCGCGAAGGTCAACTTCCCGGCCTCCGGATTTTTACTCTACGCGAATGCGTAGTCTCACACGCGAACGCGTGGCCTCGCCAAATCTTTCTTCGCGATCGCAACCTTCACCCACGCGAACGCGTTGCTTCCCAGCCTTTCCAATACGCGAACGCGATACCTCCCTCGCGAACGTGAAGCATGCTGAACCTGGCCTACGCGAACGTGGGCCTTGCCCTCGCGAACGCGAAGGCCAAATCACTGCCCAGTGATCTGCAGATTACAGCATGTCATTTCTTGCTTCCAAATGCCGGATGATGGTCTGGATTCACCCCGAGGCCCCCGGGACCCCAACGAAAACCACCAACATACCCCAAAACACAATACAAACTTGTTCCAATCATAAAAACACCATCCTAAACATCAAAATCACCAATTACCCCGGATTCAAGCCTAAATTTCTTAAAACTTTCCGAATTACACATTCGATCAAAAACCCGACCAAACGACGTTCGAATGACCTGAAATTTTGCAGGCACATCCAAAATCACCTAATGGAGCTACTGCAACTGTCGGAATTCCATTCCGACTCCCGGATCAAAATCTCACCTACCGTTCGGATTTCGCCAAAATTCAACCTTAGCCAATTCAAGCCTATTTCTACACCGGACCTCCAAATTCAATTCCGATCGCTCCCCTAAGTCACAAATCACCTCTCGGAACTACCCGAATCATCGGAATCCGATTCCGAGCCCTCTAACTAAATAGTCAACTCCAGGTTGACTTTCCATATTCAAGTTTCCTTCAAAAAGGCTATGCCTCATTGTCAATCCAGTTCACTCCTAACTTACTCGATAGACTCTAACACTGATATAAAAGCATAAAACATGCAATTTCAACATAACGGGGTGGTAATTTCCGTGACGACGGGCCGGGTCGTCACATACTGAAAATAGTAGTAATAACACCAGTAATAGACAAAACATATTAAAAGAAGCAGATATAATTAAAAATGAATTATATGGATTATATTGTGAATTTAATTACTTAAAAATCTCTAAAAATAATAATGACAGATTAGAACAACTTATAGATATAATTTCAGAATTAGAATGGAAACTAATTATACAACTTAAAAAATAGAACTTAAAAAATGAATAAAGAGGAATTTGCAGTAGACGAAAAAACATATGAAAACCCGGAAGGACTAAAAATAAAAATTGTATTTTCCAATACAGGAAGAAAATATAAGAAAATAGGAGACAACTTATATCTAATGTTAAAAAAAGAATTACTAAAATTAGAAGATAGCTTAACTGCTTTAGTAAGAATAACAAGAGAAAATGAGGAAATAGATCGAAAATATGAGATAGAAAAAATTAAACAACAATCAAAAAGAGAAATAAAGCAAATAGAAGAAACAAAAAATGCTAAAATAATAGAATTAGAAAAAGAATTAAACATGTTAAAAGAACTATACGAAGCTAGACAAAAATAAAAAGAACAAGAAAATAAATTACAACTTGAGATAAATAGATTCAAAGAACAATTACGAGAAGAAAAATTAGAAATAATTAGAACAGAAGAAATAAATGAACCAAATAATAATAATGATTTAAAAAATTATTCAGAAACAAGCGAAACATATACGGAAATCTTAGAAAATATAGCACAAGTCGAACAAAATGAAGAAGGTAGAAATGATCGTATAGAAAGAAATGCGATAATAGATGAAAAACCTAGTACATCAGGAACAAAAGATATACAATTAGAGCAACAAAGTTATATAAATTATGAAAATAATTATAAGAAAACATATAGAAATGATAGAGAACCAAGATATACAAAATGGATTCCAACACAAATACCAACAACAATACAAAATAATTTCTTAGACCTAGACTGTGTAAAAGATATAAATAAGACAATCCAGTTATGGGTAGGATACATGACGAAACAGATTATAGATAATAAAATAGGAATATCAGATGTACCAGAATACATAGAAAGAACATTAATAGGAACAACTAAGTTATGGTTACAAAATATAACTAAAGATGTCTTAGGAGTATTAAGAAATGATAAAAAACTAGATGGTGAAAAAGCTACAACAGCTATAGAAATTTTGCATAAATATGAAACAACTATAAGAAATGAATTTAGTAGTGTAGAAACAGAAGTAGTAGAACAGCATAGAGAAAAAATATTAAATAGAAATCTAATGTTAAAATTAGCAATATGTAATATGTGTTACATAGACGAATATACATGTGCATTTAAAGAATTTTACTATAAAGGAATATATAGTATAGAGGAAAGTAAAGAAATAAGAAAATTATATTTTTCAAAATTACCAGAACCATTTAGCTCAAAAATATTAAAAGGTTGGAATAATGCAGCATTACAAGATACTTTAGGAGCAAGAATTAAATACTTACAAAATTAGTTTGCAAGAATTATGTGAAAAACATAAAGAAGAAATTAAAATGGAAAAAACATTAATAAAAAACTTAGCATGTTGTAAAGATAAAACAGCACCTCAGTTTGGATGTAATAAAAGATACTATAATAAAAATCATAATAAAATTAAGAAATACAAAAAATATAAGTCAAAGTTTAAGTATAAAAAACATAGACGAAGATATTATGTAAAGAAATTTAATAATAAAAGGCAGTACCGACCTAAGAAAAAATTATCAGAATGTAAATGTTATAATTGCGGAAAACTAGGACATTTAGCAAACGATTGTAAAATACCTAAAAATCAAAGAGCTAAGCAAGTATCAGAAATAATAATAAACGATGAAGAATATGTACAAATGGAATACATAGACTATGAATTAGAAAGTAATGATAGTATATATGAATTATCAGAAAATGAATTAGAAAATGAATCAATACTAGAATCAGATAATGAAGACAATAAATTAACAGATGACTGAAAAAGAAATAAATATAATAACACAAGAAGAATACCAAGATGAAGAATCTACGGAACAAAAAGTAATATTTGATGAAAATATATTTGAACAAATAAAAGGAAAAGAATTAGACTTAAGTGTAGAAAAAATATTAGATGTACTAAAAGTGAAAAATTGGTTCAAAAGAAGTAAAGAAGAATACTATGTAATTAGCCAAAGAGAACACATAATAGACTGCAAATATACCAAAGGAAAAGCTAAAATACCAATAATAAATAAACGAATAATAAATAAAGAAATACAGGATATAAGGGCAAAAAACCCAATTAAATATGTACATCTAGGAGGAACAGAAATATTAATAAAAGCATGTTTTAGAGAAGGGATAGATACACCAATAGAAATTTATCTAGCAGATGATAGAATTATACAACCTATAGAAAAAATTATAATAAGTGCAGTACGAGGAAATTTGATATATCAAAAATTTAAGTTCATAATTAGTGCAAACTATTCAGTAGCGATAAATGATAAAAATATAGATAAATCACTTGTATTATACTGGAAAATGTCAGGAATAGAATTAACCCCAGGTAGTAAGATATTTACAGCAAGATGTAAAAATCTATATATATTAACAACCAAACATAAGATAATGGCAAGAAATAAAATAAACAAAATAAAGATAGAAAATCCTTTTGAAAGAATAGTTACAGTTATAGATAACAATGAATATAGTTATAATGAATTAGACATAGAAGAAGATTTAGACATAGTAAAAAGAAAGACTAAGCACATCAAAAAGATTAAGTTTTGAAGTAGGACAAACATCATCAAATAAAACAAGCATATCAGATAAGGTATGATATAAAATACCTAACTTATAGAGCAATTACCAGGAGAAATAAAACATCATCATTATTACATAACAGGAGTAATGAATGGGAGAAAATACGTAATACTAATAAATACAGGACAAGAAGAAAACTATATAACAAGAGAATTAATCACAGAAGATAAGATACTAACTAGTGAAAAATTATACCCCGAATTACCTAAAGGAATGATAACTAGTGAAGAAATAGCAGAAAAAAAAATAATTATAGGAGGAATAATTATGATAATAAGATTTAAAATATATCAGGGAGATAAAAATATTATATTAGGAATAAAATGGCTAGAAAAAGTCAAACCATATAACTTAGATAATGAACAACTAATTATACATTATGAAAATAAGTAAGTACCAATAAAAAGAACTATATTATAAATATGAAAATACATATACTAGTAAAAATAATAGTGGAAGGATACTACAATAGATACTACACACCTATGATAGACACACGATAAGAAGTAAATTTATGTAGATATAATTGCCTACCAGAAGAGAAATGGGAAAAACTTAGAACACCCTTACCAGTAACAGGATTTAACAACGAAGGAAGCATAATTACCCACAAATCAAAAAATATAAAAATACAAATATGGGGTAAAATACTTACTATAGAAGAAATATACAATTTTGAATTACTGTAACGACCCGGCCCGTCGTTACGGGAATTTCCATCCCGTTACCTTGCATTTGCATATCTTATGCTTTTATAACAGTATTAGAGTATATCGGGTGAGTTAGGAGTGAATTGGATTGAAAATGAAACAAATAGCATGTTTGAAGAAAGCTTGAATATGAGAAGTCAACCAAGAGTTGATTATTGAGTTAGAGTGCTCGGAACCGGATTCTGATGATTCGACTAGTTCCGGGGGATCATTTATGACTTAGGAGAGCAATCGGAATTGAATTTGGAGGTCGGTGTAGTTTTAGGCTTGAATTGGCGAAGGTTGAATTTTGGCGAAAATCGGATGGTAGGTGATATTTTGATCCGGGGGTCGGAATGGAATTCTGACAATTTCTGTAGCTTCGTTATGTGATTTTGGATGTGTCTGCAAATTTTCAGGTCATTCGGGCATCGTTTGATCGGGTTTTGGATTGAATGTTAGTTTTGAAACTTTTGAAGAAACTTAGGCTTGAATTCGTGTGTAAATGGTGATTTTGATGTTTAGCATGGTGTTTTTATGATTGGAACAAGTCCGTATCATGTTTTGGAGTACGTTGGTGGTTTTCGTTGGGGTCCGGGGGCCTCGGGATGATTTCGGACCATCAACCGGGCATTTGGACTTGGCAAAAATCTGCAGAAAAACTGCAGGTTCTGCCCAGGCCTTTAAGCCTTCGTGTTCGCGTGGCAAGGGCCGCGTTCGCGAAGGCCAAGCTTATCAGTGCATCGCGTTCGCAGGGACGGGGAGCCGCGTTCGCGTAGGCCAGGGATCGTGTGCATCGCGTTCGCGTTCCAGCAGTCGCGTTCGCGTAGGTGTATGAGGGTAAGTCTTCGCGTTCGCGGGAGGAGTATCGCGAACGCGTAGAAGGATTTTGGGCGCTGGGAGTTTGAGCATCGCGAACGCGTGAATGGCGTCGCGTTCACGAAGGGTAGCTGGAAGTTGGGCATCGCGAACGCGTGGAAGGCGTCGCGTTCGAGAAGGGTAAGTGAGGGCTGTTCATCGCGAACGCGTGGGAGCTCACGCGAACGCGAAGAGCAAAAAGCTCTGGCAGTGAATAAAATCCAGAAGCAGAGGGGTTACGGGTTTAAACCCCCAAAACATAATTTTGAGCCCTAGAGAGAAGAAAACTCGAGGAAATCACTGAGAAGTCATCGGGTATTCGTCGGAGGTAAGATTCTTGACTCAAAAACATCACTTTATGGTAGAATTTACATCAATCTTCATGAAATTGGGTTGAAATCTTGAAGAAATGTGGCCTAAATATTGAAAACGGGATTTTTGGATTTGGAAGACCATTTGAACTCCAATTTCGATAAATTTTATATGCACGGACTCGTGGCGAGAAGAGGGTCGCGTTGGTACTAATTTCGAAATTTTCCGAGCAGTGGGCCCGGGGTCGGGTTTTACCAACTTAGTGTATTTATGCGAATTTCATGTAAATTAAAATGGGTTATGATTCTTTGACCCGTATTTGATATAATTATTGTGGTTTGACTAGATTCTATGCACGAGGGAGCTAAATTCAAAGGAAAAGGCATCGAGGACGAGTCTACGACCGGATTTGGGTCGTGACAAGTTGGTATCCGAGCCTAGGTTATTAGGACTCGCGAGTCATGAGCCGGTTTAGTAGGCTTTCGCGGATCGGTACGTAGACGTCCGTATCTATCCTCGAAGGGCTACAGAAACTTTAGGAAAAACCTCATTTTCTTGGATTCATATCGTGCGATCTGTGTTATCATGAAATTAAAATTTTCCATATTCTATTCTCTCGCAGATGGCGAGAACACGAGCTAACGGACGTGGCGGACGACCACCATTGGCACCCAGAGGCCGTGGTCGTGGTAGAGGTAGGGCAGCAGCACCAGCACCTGCTGACCCACCAGCGACCGGACTCGGGGTCGGATTCTGCGCCGGTGGCCCGGACTCGGGACCGGATTCCGGCGGCGGACGCTCCGGCAGCTCAGGTTCGGCACCGGCAGTGCCCGTTGTCATACCGGGTCTTCGGGAGACCTTGGCTCGGATCTTATCGGTGTGCACGAGCTTGGCACAGGTAGGGCTCTGCTGCGTAGTATCTTCTTCACGGGCGGGGGAGGGAATCGGACCCCCTTGGCTCACACACCCGAGCCAGTCCAGTCAGTTGCGCCCGTTGGACCAGCTCCTGCTTATATGGTTCCAGTTATGCCCGACGATGAGCAGCGTCGTTTGGAAAGATTTGAGAGGCTACAGCCTCCGACATTCAGTGGTGCTGAGGGCGAGGACGCCCAGGGTTTTCTTGACAGATGTCAGCGCATGCTTCGCACCGCGTGTATTCTAGAGTCCAGCGGTGTTTCATTCACTACTTTTCAGTTCACAAGTGCAGCATTTCAGTGGTGGGAGGATTTCGAGAGGCGTAGGCCTGCTGGGGCAGTGCTCCTCACTTGGCAGCAGTTCTCCATGGTATTTTTGGAGAAGTACGTGCCTCAGTCTCAGAGAGAGGAGCTGCGACATCAGTTCGAGTGGTTGAAGCAGGGAGAGATGGCGGTTAATCAGTACGAGATGAGATTCACACAGTTGGCCCGCCATTCCATGTGGATGGTTCCTACAGACAGAGAGAGGATTCGGAGATTTATCGATGGCCTAATTTATCCCATCCGCATATTGATGACCAGGGAAAGAGTTTCGGCAGTTACCTTTGAGGAGGTGGTTGATGATGCCCGTCATATTGAGACAGATCGCCGCAGAGAGCGGGAGGCGAGACAGGCTAAGAAGCCTCGTGGTACTGGCAGTTACAGTGGTGCTCCGTCTAGGGGCCAATTTCAGCATAGCACAGATCGCTCTTTCAGGTCTCATCAGTCTGGACGTGCAGAGTCCAGTGGGGTTTCATCAGATCGTGGTCGGCAGGGCCATCAGGGTTATCAGGGTCAGCAGAGCCGTCAGCAGAGTCAGCCTGCACTGAGTGCTCTTCCAGCTCAGAGCTCTGCTCCTGCTTCCTCAGCACAGGGTTCATCGGTAGCGAGGGGTCCTCAGCAGCCCCTTCTTCCATCTTCAGGCCGTTGTTTTGAGTGCGGTGATTTGGGCCATATCAGGAGAGAGTGTCCTCAGTGGCTTCGTAAGCGGTCTCAGCAGAGGGATCAGCCTTCGTCTTTTACTCCTGTTTCTTCAGCGCCAGCACATTCGGCTAGGACTGGTGGCCAGGTATCTAGAGGTCGCCCTAGGGGTGAGGATCATACTGGTGGAGGCGAGTCTCGTTTCTATGCTCTTTCGGATAGGAAGGATGCTTGTGCTTCAGATGTGGTTATTTCAGGTATTATCTCAGTCTGCCACAGGGATGCTTCTGTCTTATTTGATCACGGATCCACCTATTCTTATGTCTCTACTTATTTTGCACATCATTTGGGTATGACCCGCGGTATTCTTGCTTTGCCTGTACATGTGTCTACCCTAGTGGGGATACTGTTGTTGTGGATCAGGTATATCGATCCTGTATTATTACTATTGGGGGTCCGGAGACCCGAGTTGATTTATTACTACTGGGCATGGTAGATTTCGATGTGATTCTAGGCATGGATTGGCTATCTCCTTACCATGCGATTCTGGACTGTCATGCCAAGACAGTCACACTAGCTATTCCAGGTAATCAGAGGATCGAGTGGCGTGGCTTGACTGATTATGTGTCCGACAGGGTGATTTCTTATATAAAGGCCCGACGAATGATTGGCAAGGGTTGTTTATCTTATTTGGCCTTCATTAGAAATGTTGAGGCTGAGACACCCAGTCTTGATTCGGTCCCCATTGTGAGGGAGTTTCCGGATGTATTTCCAGCAGACCTACCAGGCATGCCGCCTGACCGAGATATCTACTTTGGTATTGACTTGGTGCCGGGCACTCAGCCCATTTCTATTCCTCCCTATCGCATGGCACCAGCAGAGTTAAAAGAACTGAAAGAACAGCTTCAGGAACTCTTAGATAAGGGTTTCATTCGTCCGAGTGTGTCACCTTGGGCTGCACCGGTGTTGTTCGTGAAGAAGAAAGATGGCACAATGAGAATGTGCATTGATTACAAGCAGCTGAACAAGGTAACAGTGAAGAATAAATACCCGTTGCCTCGTATTGAGGACCTATTTGATCAGCTACAGGGAGCTAGTGTATTCTCTAAGATTGATCTTCGATCGGGCTATCATCAGTTGAAGATCAGGGACTCAGACATTATGAAGACAGCGTTCAGGACGCGATATGGGCACTACGAGTTCTTGGTGATGTCTTTCGGGTTGACTAATGCCCCAGCTGCATTCATGCACTTGATGAATAGTGTATTTCGGCCGTACCTTGATTCTTTTGTAATTGTGTTTATTGATGATATTCTGGTGTATTCACGCAGCCAGGAGGAGCATGCACATCATTGGAGAGTGGTATTGCAGAGGTTGAGAGAAGAGAAGCTCTATGCGAAATTCACTAAGTGTGAGTTCTGGCTTGATACTGTCGGTTTTCTGGGACATATAGTGTCTAGTGATGGTATTCGGGTTGATCCACGGAAGGTTGAGGCAGTGCAGAATTGGCCCAGACCTTCCTCAGCTACAGAGATTCGGAGTTTTCTCGGCTTGGCAGGCTATTATCGCCGGTTTGTTCGGGGTTTCTCATCTATTGCTTCACCGTTGACTAAGTTGACACAGAAGAATGCTCCATTTGTGTGGTTCTGATGAATGTGAGGAGAGCTTTCAGAAGCTCAAGGAGGCTTTGACCACCGCTCCGGTACTTGTGTTACCATCAGCTTCAGGGTCATATACGGTGTATTGTGATGCTTCTAGAGTTGGACTCGGTTGTGTGTTGATGCAGGAGGGTAGAGTTATCGCATATTCTTCTCGTCAGCTAAAGCCCCACGAGAAGAACTACCCTGTTCGTGATTTGGAGTTAGCTTCTATTGTTCATGCCTTGAAGATTTGGAGGCATTACTTATATGGTGTATCTTGTGATGTATATACAGACCACCGCAGCCTTCAGCATTTGTTTAAGCAAAAAGATCTAAATTTGAGGCAGCGGAGATGGCTTGAATTGCTTAAAGACTATGATATTACTATCTTGTATCATCCTGGGAAAGCCAATGTAGTGGCTGATGCATTGAGCCGAAAGGCTATTAGTATGGGCAGTTTGGCGTATATTCCAGTTGGGGAGAGACCCCTAGCAGTTGATGTTCAGGCGTTAGCTAATCAGATGGTAAGGCTGGATATTTCTGAGCCCAGTCGGGTGATGGCTTGTGTAGTAGCTCGTTCTTCTTTATATGATCGTATTCGAGAGCGCCAGTATGATGATCCACACTTACTTGTCCTTAAGGACAGAGTTCAGCATGATGATGCTAGAGATGTCACTATTGATAGTGATGGTGTATTGCGGATGCAAGGCCGGATATGCGTGCCCAATGTTGACGGCCTTCGTGAATTGATATTGGAGGAAGCCCATAGCTCGCGGTATTCTATTCATCCAGGAGCCGCGAAGATGTATCAGGATTTGAAGCAGCATTACTAGTGGAGAAAGATGAAGAAAGATATTGTGAGCCATGTGGCTCGGTGTCTAAACTGTCAGCAGGTCAAGTATGAGCATCGGAGACCTGGTGGTGTATTCCGACGTATTGATATTCCGGAGTGGAAGTGGGAAAGAATAACTATGGACTTTGTTAGTGGACTCCCTCGTGTTACCTTGCATTTACATATATTATGCTTTTATATCAGTATTAGAGTATATCGGGTGAGTTAGGAGTGATTTGGATTGAAAATCAAGCAAATAGCATGCTTGAAGGAAGCTTGAATATGGAAAGTCAACCAAGAGTTGACTATTGAGTTAGAGTGATCGGAACCAGATTCTGATGATTCGACTAGTTCCGGGGGATCATTTATGACTTAGGAGAGCAATCGGAATTGAATTCGGAGGTCCGGTGTAGTTTTAGGCTTGAATTGGCGAAGGTTGATTTTTGGCGAAAACCGGATGGTAGGTGATATTTTGATCCGGGGGTCGGAATGGAATTCCGACAATTTCTGTAGCTTCGTTATGTGATTTTGGATGTGTCTGCAAATTTTCAGGTCATTCGGACATCGTTTGATCGGGTTTCTAAGAAACTTAGGCTTGAATTCGTGTAGAAATGGTGATTTTGATGTTTAGTATGGTGTTTTTATGATTGGAACAAGTTCGTATCGTGTTTTGGAGTATGTGGGTGGTTTTCGTTGGGGTCCCGGGGGTCTCGGGATGAATCCGGGGGTCCAAACGGACCATTTTTGGGAAAAATGAGAGGGCTGGTTGCTGTCATAAATGCAGAAGGATTTTGCTCTCCGCGATCGCGGGGAGGGGGACGCGATCGCGTAAAGTTGGGGGCTAGGCCATCGCGATCGCAGGAGCACCAGTCGCGATCGCGTAGAGTTAACCGGGTGACCATCGCGATCGCATGAGCATCTACGCGATCGCGTAGAAGAGAAATGGGGTCCAGGGAAATCTGTGCTACGCGATCGCAGGAAGAAAGACGCGATCGCGTGAAGCCGGATGTTTGAACATCGCGATCGCGTGAGGCGAGTCATGATCGCGTGAGTCTGGATTATTTGAACATCGCGATCGCGTAAGGTAAATGGGTCTGGCAGAGAATTAAATCACAGAACAGAGGGGTTACGGGTTCATTAACCCAAAACTCAATTTTGAGCCCTAGAGAGAAGAAAACTCGAGGAAATCACTAAGAAGTCATCGGGTATTCATCGGAGGTAAGATTCTTGACTCAAAAACATCACTTTATGGTAGAATTTACATCAATCTTCATGAAATTGGGTTGAAATCTTGAAGAAATGTGGCCTAAATTTTGAAAACGGGATTTTTGGATTTGGAAGACCATTTGAACTCCGATTTCGATAAATTTTATATGCACGGACTCGTGGCGAGATGAGGGTCACGTTGGTACTAATTTCGAAATTTTCCGAGCAGTGGGCCCGGGGTCGGGTTTTACCAACTTGGTGTATTTAAGCGAATTTCATGTAAATTGAAGTGGGTTATGATTCTTTGACCCGTATTTGATATAATTATTGTTATTTGACTAGATTCTACACACGAGGCAGCGAATTTCAAAGGAAAAGGCATCGTGGACGAGTCTACGACCGGCTAGAGGTGAGTAGTTTGTGTATACGGTAGCCTGAGGGTTCGAAACCCCGGCTTAGCACATTGTGACACTAGTAGGGCGTGGCTCGCACACCGGGGCAGGTGCGGGACTGATTGTGACTAGGGATTGAGACTTGGTCCATCCCGGATGTGAATAATATGTTGTTAGTATTGGAAATACACTGTATTTGATATAATTGTAGGCTGTAAGCCTTGTTTGGGGCCTTGTGCCGATCTGTAGTGTCCTTAGAGGACAATATTTATGTGATAGCTATAATTGCTTAAATCACTGATCTCAGTCTTGGAAATTGAAATCACACTTTTGAAATGCTAAGTCACCGGCTTTTACAAATTTAATAAAGTTAAAGTATTTTTCATAAATTATGAATTGAGAACTAGAATTAAGAAAAATGAATTGTTTTGTGACTTATTTGCTTATTGTGGACTGAGCATGGGATCGGGCTGCACGTCGCAGTTGTTGATATGAGGATCGGGCTGCACGCCGCAGCAGTATTGCGGTTGGGCTGTAGGAGCCCCTCCGGAGTCTGTACACACCCCCAGTGAGCGCCGTCGACGTTAAATTGGATCGGGCTACACGCCGTAGCGGTTATGTGTATTGCATTGCATCTTTATTTGTTGAATTACTCTGTGGTAGCTGAATTGTACTGTTGATGCTAGTTCGTAGGAGATTCGGACTATAGTGTAGCTTTATATTGTGGTATTTTGTGGATTTCTTACCTTCAGCTGCTTTTATATATTTATTACTCACTGAGTACTTAGTACTCACCCCTACTCCCTGCACCTTTTGTGTGCAGACTCAGGTACTCAGGAGCAATAGACAGGCATTTCCCGCGGTTGCAGTGTCATATCGAGTTGCTGAGGTAGCTGCCTACGTTCGCAGAACCTAGCTTCTCCTCTCATTTCCAGTTGTTATTTTGTATTTTGTATTCAGACTTGAGTATTTCTATATAGTACTCTCTATTCCTGTTAGGTTTTATTAGAGGCTTTAGACTTGTGACTCCGGATCTTTGGGAGTGTCAGAACTGTTGTTCATTATTATTATTATTGGAGTTCTTAAACTCATATATTCTTCTTGGGTTGTCCATTTGGGACTGGTATTGGTGATAATTAAATTGTTTGGTCTGGCTGGCCTAGCTTGATTGTTAAGCGCCATCACGACCGGATTTGGGTCGTGACAAGTTGGTATCAGAGCTTAGGTTTATTAGGACTCGCGAGTCATGATCCGGTTTAGTAGGCTTTAGCGGATCGGTACGTAGACGTCCGTATCTATCCTCGAAGGGCTACAGAAACTTTAGGAAAAACCTCATTTTCTTGGATTCATATCGTGCGATATGTGTTATCATGAAATTAAAATTTTCCATATTCTATTCTCTCGCAGATGGCGAGAACACGAGCTAACGGACGTGGCGGATGACCACCATTGGCACCCAGAGGCCGTGGTGGTGGTAGAGGTAGGGCAGCAGCACCAGCACTTGCTGACCCACCAGCTGACCAGACTCAGGGTCAGATTCCTGCACTAGTGGCCCAGACTCAGGACCAGATTCCAGCGGCAAACGCTCCGGCAACTCAGGTTCAGGCACCGGTAGTGCCTATTGTCATACCAGGTCTTCAAGAGACCTTGGCTTAGATCTTATCAGTGTGCACAGGCTTGGCACAAGTAGTTGCAGCTACTGTTGCAGTATCTTCTTCACAGGCAGGGGGAGGAAATCAGACCCCGTGGCTCGCACGCCGAGCCGGTCCGGCCGGTTGCGCCGGTTGCACCGGCTCCCTGCTTATATGGTTCCGGCTATGCCCGACGATGAGCCAGCGTCGTTTGGAGAGATTTGAGAGGCTACGGCCTCCGACATTCAGTGGTGCTGAGGGCGAGGACACCCGGGGTTTTCTTGACAGATGTCGGCGCATGCTTCGCACCGCGGTTATTCTAGAGTCCAGCGGTGTTTCATTCACTACTTTTCAGTTCACAGGTGTAGCATTTTAGTGGTGGGAGGATTTTGAGAGGCGTAGGCCTGCTTGGGGCAGTGCCCCTCACTTGGCAGCAGTTCTCCACGGTATTTTTGGAAAAGTACGTGCCTCGGTCTCAGAGAGAGGAGCTGCGACGTCAGTTCGAGTGGTTGAAGCAGGGAGATGTGACGGTTAATCAGTACGAGATGAGATTCACACAGTTGGACCGTCATGCCATGTGGATGGTTCCTACAGACAGAGAGAGGATTCGGAGATTTATCGATAGCCTAATTTATCCCATCCGCATATTGATGACCAGGGAGAGAGTTTTGGCAGTTACCTTTGAGGAGGTGGTTGATGCTGCCCGTCATATTGAGACAGATCGCCGTAGAGAGCGGGAGGAGAGAGAGGCTAAGAAACCTCGTGGTACTGGCAGTTACAGTGGTGCTCCGTCTAGGGGCCAATTTCAGCATAGCAGAGGTTGCTCTTTCAGGTCTCATCAGTCTGGACATGCAGAGTCCATTGGGGTTTCATCAGATCGTGGTCGGCAGGGCCATCAGGGTTATCAGGGTCAGCAGAGCCGTTAGCAGAGTCAGCCTTCACTGAGTGCTCTTCCAGCCCAGAGCTCTGCTCCTGCTTCCTCAGCACAGGGTTCATCGGTAGCGAGGGGTCCTCAGCAGCCCCTTCTTCTATCTTCAGGCCATTGTTTTGAGTGCGGTGATTTGGGCTATATCAGGAGAGAGTGTCCTCAGTGGCTTCGTAAGCGGTCTCAGCGGAGGGATCAGCCTTCGTCTTCTACTCCTGTTTCTTCAGCGCCAGCACAGTAAGCTAGGACTGGTGGCCAGGTATCTAGAGGTCGCCCCAGAGGGTGAGGATCGTACTGGTGGAGGCTAGGCTCGTTTCTATGCTCTTCCGGATAGGAAGGATGCTAGTGCTTCAGATGCGGTCATTTCAGGTATTATCTCAGTCTGCCACAGGGATGCTTCCGTCTTATTTGATCCCGGATCCACCTATTCTTATGTCTCTACTTATTTTGCACATCATTTGGGTATGACCCGTGGTATTCTTGCTTTTCCCGTACATGTGTCTACCCCAGTGGGGGATACTGTTGTTGTGGATCAGGTATATCGATCCTGTATTATTACTATTGGGGGTCCGGAGACCCGAGTTGATTTATTACTACTGGGCATGGTAGATTTCGATGTAATTCTAGGCATGGATTGGCTATCTCCTTACCATGCGATTATGGACTGTCATGCCAAGACAGTCACACTAGCTATTCCAGGTAATCCGAGGATCGAGTGGCGTGGCTTGACTGATTATGTGTCCGACGGGGTGATTTCTTATATAAAGGCCCAACGAATGATTGGCAAGGGTTGTTTATCTTATTTGGCCTTCATTAGAAATGTTGAGGCTGAGACACCCGGTCTTGATTTGGTCCCCATTGTGAGGGAGTTTCCGGATGTATTTCCAGCAGACTTGCCAGGCATGCCGCCTGACAGAGATATTGACTTTGGTATTGACTTGATGCCGGGCACTCAGCCCATTTCTATTCCTCCTTATCGCATGGCACCAGCAGAGTTAAAAGAATTGAAAGAACAACTTCAGGAACTCTTAGATAAGGGTTTCATTCGTCCGAGTGTGTCACCTTGGGGTGCACCGGTGTTGTTCGTGAAGAAGAAAGATGGCACAATGAGAATGTGCATTGATTACAAGCAGCTGAACAAGGTAACAGTGAAGAATAAGTACCCATTGCCTCGTATTGAGGACCTATTTGATCAGCTCCAGGGAGCTAGTGTATTTTCTAAGATTGATCTTCAATCGGGCTATCATCAGTTGAAGATCAGGGACTCGGATATTATAAAGACAACGTTCAGGACGCAGTATGGACACTATGAGTTCCTGGTGATGTCTTTCGGGTTGACTAATGCCCTTACCGCTATGAGTTCCTGGTGATGTCTTTCGGGTTGACTAATGCCCAGTAGCATTCATGCACTTGATGAATAGTGTATTTCGGCCGTACCTTGATTCCTTTGTGATTGTGTTTATTGATGATATTCTGGTATATTCACGCAGCCAGGAGGAGCATGCACAGCATTTGAGGGTGGTATTGCAGAGATTGAGAGAAGAGAAGCTTTATGCAAAATTCACTAAGTGTGAGTTCTGGCTTGATACTGTCGGTTTTCTGGGACATGTAGTGTCCAGTGATGGTATTCGGGTTGATTCACAAAAGGTCGAGGCAGTGCAGAATTGGCCCAGACCTTCCTCAGCTACAGAGATTCAGAGTTTTCTCGGCTTGACAGGCTATTATCGCCGGTTTGTTCGGGGTTTCTCATCTATTGCTTCACCGTTGACTAAGTTGACACAGAAGAAAGCTCCATTTGTGTAGTCTGATGAATGTGAGGAGAGCTTTCAGAAGCTCAAGGAGGCTTTGACCACCGCTCCAGTACTTGTGTTACCATCGGCCTCGGGGTCATATACGGTGTATTGTGATGCTTCCAGAGTTGGACTCGGTTGTGTGTTGATGCAGGAGGGTAGAGTTATTGCATATGCTTCTCGTCAGCTAAAGCCCCACGAGAAGAACTACCCCGTTCATGATTTGGAGTTAGTTGCTATTGTTCATGCCTTGAAGATTTGGAGGCATTACCTATATGGTGTATCTTGTGATGTATATACGGACCACCGCAGCCTTCAGCATTTGTTTAAGCAGAAAGATCTAAATTTGAGGCAGCGGAGATGGCTTGAATTGCTTAAAGACTATGATATTACTATCTTGTACCATCCGGGAAAGCCAATGTAGTGGCTGATGCATTGAGCCGGAAGGCTATTAGTATGGGCAGTTTGGCGTATATTCCAGTTGGGGAGAGACCCCTTGCAGTTGATGTTCAGGCGTTAGCTAATCGGATGGTGAGGCTGGATATTTCTGAGCCTAGTCGGGTGATGGCTTGTGTGATGGCTCGTTCTTCTTTATATGATCGTATTCGAGAGCGCCGGTATGATGATCCACACTTACTTGTCCTTAAGGACAGAGTTCAGCATGATGATGCCAGAGATGTCACTATTGATAGTGATGGTGTATTGCGGATGCAGGGCCGGATATGCGTGCCCAATGTTGATGGCCTACGTGAGTTGATATTGGAGGAAGCCCACAGCTCGCGGTATTCTATTCATCCAGGAGCCGCGAAGATGTATCAGGATTTGAAGCAGCATTGCTGGTGGAGAAAGATGAAGAAAGATATTGTGAGCCATGTGGCTCGGTGTCTAAACTGTCAGCAGGTCAAGTATGAGCATCAGAGACCTGGTGGTGTATTCCAGCGTATTGATATTCCGGAGTGGAAGTGGGAAAGAATAACTATGGACTTTGTTAGTGGACTCCCTCGAACGGCGAGGAAGTTTGATTCAGTTTGGGTGGTGGTGGATAGGTTGACCAAGTCAGCTCACTTCATCCCAGTGTGTACTACTTATTCCTCAGAGCGGTTGGCAGAGATATTCATCCGTGAGATAGTGAGATTGCATGGAGTTCCCATTTCTATTATATCGGACAGAGGTACCCAGTTCACTTCTCAGTTCTGGAGGACATTTCAGCGAGAGTTGGGTTCACAGGTAGAGCTGAGCACAGCATTTCATCCACAAACGGATGGGCAGTCTGAGCGTACTATTCAGATATTAGAGGATATGTTGTGTGCTTGTGTCATTGATTTTTGTGGTTCATGGGCTGATTATTTGCCTTTAGCAGAGTTTGCTTTCAATAATAGCTATCAGTCCAGTATTCAGATGGCGCCGTATGAAGCTTTATATGGGAGGCGGTGTAGGTCTCCAGTTGGTTGGTTCGAGCCCGGCGAGGCTAGATTGTTGGGGACAGAGTTAGTTCAGAATGCCTTAGACAAGGTGAAGGTGATTCAGGAGAGACTTCGCACAGCTCAGTTGCGTCAGAAGAGTTATGCGGATCGGAAGGTCCGAGATGTGTCTTATTCAGTAGGTGAGAAGGTGTTGCTGAAGGTTTCGCCTATGAAGGGTGTTATGAGATTTGGAAAGAAAGGGAAGTTGAGCCCCAGGTTTATTGGACCTTTTGAGGTGCTTAGGAAAGTTGGGGAGGTGGCTTATATGCTTGCTTTGCCACCCAATTTGTCGGGAGTTCACCCGGTGTTCCATGTATCTATGCTCCGGAAGTATGTCGGAGACCCGTCTCATGTGTTGGACTTCAGCACGATACAGCAAGATGAAGACTTGACTTATGATGTAGAGCCAGTAGCCATCTTGGGTCGACAAGTTCGTAAGCTGAGATCCAAGGATATAGCTTCAGTGAAAGTGCAGTAGAGAGGTCGTCCCGTGGAGGAAGCAACTTGGGAGACCGAGCAAGAAATGCGGAGCAGATATCCACACTTGTTTGATGCTCCAGGTATGTTTCTTAACCCGCTCGCGGACGAGCGTTTGTTTAAGTTGGGGAGAATGTAACGACCCGGCCCGTCGTTATGGGAATTTCCACCCCGTTACCTTGCATTTACATATATTATGCTTTTATATCAGTATTAGAGTATATCGGGTGAGTTAGGAGTGATTTGGATTGAAAATGAAGCAAATATCATGCTTGAAGGAAGCTTGAATATGGAAAGTCAACCAAAAGTTGACTATTGAGTTAGAGTGCTCGGAACTGGATTCTGATGATTCGACTAGTTCCGGGGGATCATTTATGACTTAGGAGAGCAATCGGAATTGAATTCAGAGGTCCGGTGTAGTGTTAGGCTTGAATTGGCGAAGGTTGATTTTTGGCGAAAACCGGATGGTAGGCGATATTTTGATCCGGGGGTCGGAATGGAATTCCGACAATTTCTGTAGCTTCGTTATGTGATTTTGGATGTGTTCGCAAATTTTCAGGTCATTCGGACATCGTTTGATCGGGTTTTGGATTGAATGTTAGTTTTGAAAGTTTTGAAGAAACTTAGGCTTGAATTCGTGTAGAAATGGTGATTTTGATGTTTAGTATGGTGTTTTTATGATTGGAACAAGTTCGTATCGTGTTTTGGAGTATGTGGGTTGTTTTCGTTGGGGTCCCGGGGGTCTCGGGATGAATCCGGGGGTCCAAACGGACCATTTTTGGGAAAAATGAGAGGGCTGGTTGCTGTCATAAATGCAGCAGGATTTTGCTCTCCGCGATCGCGTGGAGGGGGACGCGATCGCGTAGAGTTGGGGGCTAGGCCATCGCGATCGCAGGAGCACCAGTCGTGATCGCGTAGAGTTAATCGGGTGGCCATCGCGATCGCATGAGCATCAACGCGATCGCGTAGAAGAGAAATGGGGTCCAGGGAAATTTGTGCTACGCGATCGCAGGAAGAAAGACGCGATCGCGTGAAGCCGGATGTTTGAACATCGCGATCGCGTGAGGCGAGTCGCGATCGCGTGAGTCTGGATTTTTTTAACATCGCGATCGCGTGAGTAGAGTCGCGATCGCGTAAAGCAAATGGGTCTGGCAGAGAATTTAATCACAGAACAGAGGGTTACGGGTTCATTAACCCAAAACTCAATTTTGAGCCCTAGAGAGAAGAAAACTCGAGGAAATCACTGAGAAGTCATCGGGTATTCATCGGAGGTAAGATTCTTGACTCAAAAACATCACTTTATGGTAGAATTTACATCAATCTTCATGAAATTGGGTTGAAATCTTGAAGAAATGTGGCCTAAATTTTGAAAATGGGATTTTTGGATTTGGAAGACCATTTGAACTCCGATTTCGATAAATTTTATATGCACGGACTCGTGGCAAGATGAGGGTCGCGTTGGTACTAATTTCGAAATTTTCCGAGCAGTGGGCCCGGGGTCGGGTTTTACCAACTTGGTGTATTTATGCGAATTTCATGTAAATTGAAGTGGGTTATGATTCTTTGACCCGTATTTGATATAACAACAACAACTACCCAGTATGTTCCCACAAAGTGGGGTTTGGGGAGGATAATACGTACACAGGCCTTACCCCTACCCGTATTTGATATAATTATTGTTATTTGACTAGATTCTACACACGAGGCAGCGAATTTCAAAGGAAAAGGCATCGCGGATGAGTCTACGACCGGCTAGAGGTGAGTAGTTTTTGTATACGGTAGCCTGAGGGTTCGAAACCCCGGCTTAGCACATTGTGACGCTAGTAGGGCGTGGCTCGCACACCGTCGCAGGTGCGGGACTGATTGTGACTAGGGATTGAGACTTGGTCCATCCCGGATGTGAATAATATGTTGTTAGTGTTGGAAATACACTGTATTTGATATAATTGTGGGCTGTAAGCCTTGTTTGGGGCCTTGTGCCGATCTGTAGCGTCCTTAGAGGACAATATTTATGTGATAGCTATAATTGCTTAAATCACTGATCTCAGTCTTGGAAATTGAAATCACACTTTTGAAATGCTAAGTCAACGGCTTTTACAAATTTAATAAAGTTAAAGTATTTTTCATAAATTATGAATTGAGAACTGGAATTAAGGAAAATGAATTGTTTTGTGACTTAATTGCTTATTGTGGACTGAGCATGGATCGGGCTGCACGCCGCAGTGGTTGATATGAGGATCGGGATGCACGCCGCAGCAGTATTGCGCTTGGGCTGTAGGAGCCCCTCCGGAGTCTGTACACACCCCCAATGAGCGCCGTCGACGTTAAATTGGATCGGGCTACACGCCGTAGCGGTTATGTGTATTGCATTGCATCTTTATTTGTTGAATTACTCTGTGGTAGTTGAATTGTACTGTTGATGCTAGTTCGTAGGAGATTCGGACTATAGTGTAGCTTCATATTGTGGTATTTTGTGGATTTCTTACCTTCAGCTGCTTTTATATATTTATTACTCACTGAGTACTTAGTACTCATCCCTACTCCCTGCACCTTTTGTGTGCAGACTCAGGTACTCAGGAGCAGTAGACAGGCATTTCCCGCGTTTGTAGTGTCATATCGAGTTGCTGAGGTAGCTGCCTACGTTCGCAGAACCTAGCTTCTCCTCTCATTTCCAGTTGTTATTTTGTATTTTGTATTCAGACTTGAGTATTTCTATATAGTACTCTCTATTCCTGTTGGGTTTTATTAGAGGCTCTAGACTTGTGACTCCGGATCTTTGGGAGTGTCAGTATTGTTGTTCATTATTATTATTATTGGAGTTCTTAAACTCATATATTCTTCTTGGGTTGTCCATTTGGGACTGGTATTGGTGATAATTAAATTGTTTGGTCTGGCTGGCCTAGCTTGATTGTTAGGCGCCATCACGACCGGATTTGGGTCGTGACAGAAAGAATAACTATGGACTTTGTTAGTGGACTCCCTCGAACAGCGAGGAATTTTGATTCAGTTTGGGTGGTGGTGGATAGGTTGACCAAGTCAGCTCACTTCATCCCAGTGTGTACTACTTATTCCTCAGAGCGGTTGGGAGAGATATTCATCCGTGAGATAATGAGATTGCATGGAGTTCCCATTTCTATTATATCAGATAGAGGTACCCAGTTCATTTCTCAGTTCTGGAGGACATTTCAGCGAGAGTTGGGTTCACAGGTAGAGCTGAGCACAGCATTTCATCCACAGACGGATAGGTAGTCTGAGCGTACTATTCAGATATTAGAGCATATGTTGCGTGCTTGTGTCATTGATTTTGGTGGTTCATGGGCTGATTATTTTCCTTTGGCGGAGTTTGCTTACAATAATAGCTATCAGTCCAGTATTCAGATGGCGCCGTATGAAGATTTATATGGGAGGCGATGTAGGTCTCCAGTTGGTTGGTTCGAGCACGGCAAGGCTAGGTTCTTGGGGACAGAGTTAGTCCAAGATGCCTTAGACAAGGTAAAGGTGATTCGGGAGAGACTTCGCACAGCTCAGTCGCGTCAGAAGAGTTATGCAGACCGGAAGGTCCGAGATGTGTCTTATTCAGTAGGTGAGAAGGTGTTGTTGAAGGTTTCACCTATGAAGGGTGTTATGAGGTTTGGAAAGAAAGGGAAGTTGAGCCCCAGGTTTATTGGACATTTTGAGTTGCTTAGGAAAGTTGGGGAGGTAGCTTATATGCTTGCTTTGCCACCCAGTTTGTCGGGAGTTCACCCGGTGTTCCATGTATCTATTCTCCGGAAGTATGTCGGAGACCCGTCTCATGTGTTAGACTTCAGCACGATACAGCTAGATAAGGATTTGACTTATGATGTAGAGCCGGTAGCCATTTTGGGTCGACAGGTTCGTAAGCTAAGATCCAAGGACATAGCTTCAGTGAAGGTGTAGTAAAGAGGTCGTCCCGTGGAGGAAGCAACTTGGGAGACCGAGCAGGAAATGCAGAGGAGATATCCACACTTGTTTGATGCTCCAGGTATGTTTCTTAACCCGCTCGCGGACGAGCGTTTGTTTAAGTTGGGGAGAATGTAACGACCCGGCCCGTCGTTACGGGAATATCCACCACATTACCTTGCATTTGCATATCTTATGCTTTTATAATAGTATTAGAGTATATCGGGTGAGTTAGGAGTGAATTGGATTGAATATGAAACAAATAGCATGTTTGAAGAAAGCTTGAATATGAGAAGTCAACCAAGAGTTGACTATTGAGTTAGATTGCTCGGAACCGGATTCTGATGATTCGACTAGTTTCGGGGGATCATTTATGACTTAGGAGAACAATCAGAATTGAATTCGGAGGTCCGGTGTAGTTTTAGGCTTGAATTGGCGAAGGTTGAATTTTGGCGAAAATCGGATGGTAGGTGATATTTTGATCCGGGGGTCGGAATGGAATTCCGACAATTTCTGTAGCTTCGTTATGTGATTTTGGATGTGTTTGCAAATGTTCAGGTCATTCTACGCACGAGGGAGCTAAATTCAAAGGAAAAGGCATCGCGTACGAGTCTACGACCGGAATTGGGTCGTGACAATTACCCACAAGAGATATACTAGGAATACCATTCTGAGATAAACTATACCCACATGTGATAACTAAAACACATTGGTGGTTTACAACACCATGTAAACAAAAAATAGGAGCAAAAAGAGTTCTAAAAAAGAAAAGAAAAGCAACTGATTGGATAAAAGGAAGTGAGAAAATAACACAAAAATTAGAAAATGAAAAAGAAGATGATAATAAAATAGAATTAATTATCTTTTCAATAAATACAATTAAAATAATCCAAGAAAAACTAGAACCATTGTATAGTGAAAACCATTACAAGGTTGGGAAAAACATTGTAACGACCCGGCCCGTCGTTACGGGAATTTCCACCCCGTAATGTTGCATTTACATATCTTATGCTTTTATATCAGTGTTAGAACCTATCGGATGAGTTATGAATGAATTGAATTGAAAATGAAGCAAATAGCATGTTTGAAGGAAGTTTGAATATGGAAAGTCAACCTAGAGTTGACTATCGAGTTAGAGTGCTCGGAATCAGATTCTGATGATTCGTCTAGTTCCGGAAGGTGATTTATGACTTAGGAGAGCAATCGGAATTGAATTCGGAGATCCGGTGTAGAAATAGGCTTGAATTGGCTAAGGTTGAATTTTGGCGAAATCCGATCGATAAGTGAGATTTTGATCCGGGAGTCGGAATGGGATTCCGACATTTGCAGTAGCTCCGTTAGGTGATTTTGGATGTGCCTGCAAAATTTCAGGTCATTCAGATGTCGTTTGGCCGGGTTTTTGATCGAAAATCTATTTCGAAGGTTTTGAAGAAACTTAGGCTTGAATCCGTGTGTAATTGGTGATTTCGATGTTTAGGATGGTGTTTTTATGATTGGAACAAGTTTGTATCGTGTTTTGGAGTATGTTGGTGATTTTTGTTGGGGTCCCGGGAGCCTCGGGATGAATTCGGGGGTCTAAACGGACCATTTTGTGCTAAATGCACTGTTGTTTCTGCTGCAATTAGTGCGGAAGATTTTTGTGCTTCGCGATCGCGAAGCTATGTCTGCGATCGCGTAGGGTAAAGCTGGGAAGATCTGCGATCGCAAGGGGGAGACTGCGATCGCGTAGTGTATTGGAATGAGGCCGGAAAATTTGTTCTTCGCGATCGTGGAAGGAGTGATGCGATCGCGTAAGGTCGACTGGTTGTGCATCGCGATCGCGATGTGTAGGGTGCGATCGCGTAGGTCTGGGATTTAGAGCAGTGCGATCGCGGGTGGTTTCACGCGATCGCGTAGTGTTGAGGCATGAGTCAGTGCGATCGCGTAGGGAATGTCGCGATCGCGTAGAGTAATTTTGGGGTCCGGTGAATTTGTTCATCCCGATCGCGAACCTGGGGCTGCGATCGCAGAAGGTCGCCTGGCAGTCAGTGAATTAATATAACAGAACAGTCCAGGTCGCGAACCCCATACCCAGAACCCCCATTTTTGAGTTCCAAGAGAAGTATTGACGGGAGATTTGCTGGGAAATCATCAGGGTTTAGTCGGAGGTAAGTTTTGTGGCTTAATTACATCATTTCATCATGAAATCCTTGGTTCCCTTTCTGTAAATGGAAGATTAAAGGTGGGTTTGAGCCCTAAGCCTAAATTGAAGAAAAACACCAATTTGAGTGGGCAAATGGAGTCCGATTTTGGTAAATTTTATATGTATGGACTCGTGGCGAGACAAGGATTCTGGAAATATGAGTTTCGAAATTTTTCGAGATGTGGGCCGGGGCTCGGGTTTTGCCAATTTCGTGATTTTTGATATTTTTCGAGTTCTTTCGATTGGGTTATGTTCCATTAGCCTATTTTGATATATTTGTGCTGATTTGTGCTAGTTTTGACGTGCGTGGATTCCGGTTCGAGGAGCTAAGGCATCGCGGGCATGAGCTTTCGTCGGTTCGAGGTGGGTAATATTTGTAAATAATGTCCTGAGGGTTAGTAAACCTCGGACTTGCACATCTTAGTGCTGTGTTGAGGTGACTTGCACGCCGAATAACGGGCGTGGGGTAGAGCACCATTGGGGATCGTGACTTGGTCCGTCTCGCATAATAAATAATAACACCTAATTGTTGAAATGAATTGGACTAATTATCATGTTTGGGCTTCGTGCCAATTATTTGAATCCTTCAGGGATTGGTATCACTGTCTTGATAACACTGTGCATATTTTATTCTAAATTTAAGGTTTTAATTGGTATTTTGCTATTCAGCATTTTTATAAGGTTATGAAAAACTTGAACAAGGTCTTAATAACATGTTAGCTGTGAACTAATATGATATTATTGCCCGTAGGGTTTTCTTGATTATTTGTTAGACTGATTGGGGCCGAGGGCCATATGTTAGGGCATGACATTTCATGTGAGCATATGCATACACATGCATGGATCGGATTGCACGCCGCAGTGGTATACGGATCGGGCTGCGCGCTGCAGCAGGTGTGATATTAATATTGTGCTTGGGCTGTAGGAGCCCCTCCGGAGTCTGAACCCCCACAGTGAGCACGGGTACCCAAATTGTATCGGGCTACACGCCATAGTGGTCATATGCATTGCATGGCATAAATACATTGGTTTACGTGTACTACGTGGCATAACATTTAGCACTCATACATTACTGGCACACATGCATTAGTTGCCTTGTTGACCAGATCTCCTGGAGTAAATTGATAAGGAGTGCTGAGCCCGAGGGGCTGATTTGAGTGCGGACTTGCACTGCTTGAGATTGTATCCAGGTATTGGTATATTATCATGAAAGAAAGTAGCTAAAAATTGAGATTTCTAATAATCTATTCGCATATGCTAGAAAGGGATAAAAAGAGATTCTGTATTGTGTAGCATGAGATAGTGCCTATCGTGGTTTTCTTCCTTTCAGCATTATTTACTTTTATTACTGCTGAGTTGGAAGTACTCACACCCGACTCCCTGCACCTTGTGTGCAGATCCAGGTACATCACAGTAGAGCCGATTCTATTACGGCTCGGGAGTGCTTTTGGACGGTCGATGTAGCTGCCAGCGTTCGCAGGACCTGATTCTCCAGTTGTCTGTATTTTTGTTCTGGTCATCCCACACTAGTGCACAGTTATATTCACTATTTACACTTTGTATACTCTGTAGAGGCTCATGACTCTTGACCCTTCGGTCTATGGGAGTTGGTATGCGTTGGGACTTGGTTTCCCTGTTTCGATATATCCATCATTGTTATTTTACAATTGATATGCTTAAATGGGATAAGGCGAGCTCATAGCTTCGTGGTTATTGTTGATTGGTCGGGCTGGCCTAGCAGTGTGCTGGGCGCCATCACGACCGGATTTGGGGTCGTGACAAGTTGGTATCAGAGCCTAGGTTTACTAGGCCTCGTGAGTCTTGAGCCGGTTAGTAGAGTCTTGTGGATCGGTACGGGGACGCCTGTACTTATCCTCGGGAGGCTGCGAACCTTTAGGAAACACTTCACATTTCTTGGAATTCTTATCGTGCGTACTTGATTCAGCTTGAGATATGCTTTTAAAATTCGTTCCGTACGTCTGTGTACGCATCGAGCGCTCAGTAATATATGTGCCTTATGTGTAGGGGAACGAGTTCAAACTCAGGAAGACTAAAATGATTATGCTATGTGTATCCTGGTGGAAGGTATTGTGCCGAAATGCTAAATTGAGGCGAGATAGGTGGATTGGTTCTCATGTGTAATTGAAAGGTAGTTGATATGTGTTATGATTCGAGCAGGTACAACGCATGTTCATGTACCAAATATGATAATATGATTTGTGTAGTATTGAGACTAATGTTGTCGATATGCATTGTGATGTCTTGTCGAGTTGTGAATGTATTGCTAGGATGGTTTTGGTGATTCTCTGGCAGGTGAATAGGCCAATTTACAAAGGAAACTCTGCCGAATTTTTTGGAAAATTTGGGACTTAGAAAAGATTTTGCCACCTAAAGAGGGGCCGTAACTGTTGTGTGTGAATGAATGCAAGAATTGCAAAAGGGTTAATATTTCTGATGATTCGAATCTCCGTCGAAGCTTGTAAATGACTTGAGTTTAATCTAACTAGAACTTTGTGGCATCATTTGAGTAAGAATGCTATGAGTAGCTAGAAGTGCCTTGATGTATGGCTCCGAGCTAAGTTGGGGAGGTTGTTATTGATTAACTAATTGCACTGTTGTGTGCTGTGTTGGCTCTGTCTCTAGGTGTGTTGGGAAATTTCGATAAGGGTTATGGTGCTACGTAGATGTGAAGAAATACTAGGATGTTGTGAACTTATGTTGGTAAAGAATGTTCGGTGTATAGAAAAGAAAGATAGCTAATTGTATCTGTATGTAATCATGTTTTGCGGTGTCAGAGTTCTAGCAAGGCACGAGTGGTTCTGTTCCATAAGACAGTTGAATTACAGCTGAATAAGGGTGAATGACGCCCAAGAATAGTCCTGTGGTGTTCCAGATTTTGCTTGTAATAGTCAGGTGCCTTAAGATTGTGTATGTGGCTAAAGATGGCGGTTTCGTTAAAAAAGATCAAGGCTTGTGTTATATCATGTGAATGATGGGATTCTACGTATCCGCATTGGGAAGTAATGATAACAATTAAAAAATCGCGGGAAGTTCATCAAAATAAAGTGTGGTGGAATGTGGTACTTCTGGGAACACTGAGAGAGTGTTCGGTGGCCTATGGGTCTTAGACCGTGTGGTCTTGTGTACGAGTCTTGTGTGGTAAAAAGGGTTGAGGCATTGTTGTGTTACAGTAAAGACTGATATGAAATTAGAGATGAATCAGAAAGGAAATTGGGTAAATGGAACAACTTGTTAATAAACCAGAATGGTATAAAAAGGAATACGATTAATTCCTGGTATGTGTTGGAAGTAATGAGTCTTGCAGATATTGTGCAACAAAGCTCTTGAGCGCTGGCAGTTGTGTAACTCGATATGGGTATAAGGACTCGGTCCTAGTAGTTTAACTTATGCAATGTAATTGGGAGAAAGAGTTTATGATGTGTTTCACCATGGTTTGAAAATGGGTGTATTTTTCCTGTTGGTATGCAAGGATTGGAATGTGTAATGAGTTTTCTCTATATAGGATCATGAAAGCCCTTGACTACTTGAGTGTGCCGATGTTTGAGGCGTAGGAAAGGAATATGAATTTCCATGTTATCTTAGTGTGGTATGGTATATGCGAAGTGTTTTATAAAGTTGATAATGACATATTCAAGGTTTTGTGATCAGTTCATAATATATGGGGAAGTCAATAAAGATTATTTAGCAGCGCGGACAGCTGCAGGTGAATTAAGAATCGATCTTTTTGATGATTTAAGAAAATGGTACTGCTATTCTATTAACTTGGCAGGGAATATGATCCAAAAAGGACAAGGTAATGTAAACTAATAACATCTAATGGCATGGTGGTATTCTCTTGTTGGATCGACTATAATAACTGAGTCGTTGATGGCATAGTGAAATTTCTGAATGGCTGTCGTAGTATGAGTAGACGCTTGATGTGCGTTACGTATATGTACAGTGGAGTACGGGACCAGGTATAGCGATTCATGTGTTATATATGTGTTAGAGACTAGAAGTTCTCGTAATCCACCTATGTAGTGGTTGTATATCGCGTGTATCGGCACCGTTTTGTGATTATTGGAAATCGAAAGCCCTAGTGGCTCTCTCTTAGCTTGATATGATGAATTTGGGTTATGATACCTTATTTCAGACTGGTTGACATAAGTCAGGTCGTCTAGACTAATGTGATATGGACTATGTCGGAAAATGGCACAAATTGCGTAGCAGAGAGCATCACCGTTGGTGAGGTTGATTGCTTGGGTTCAAGACCTAGATCTGTGCGTGGCTAACCGTTTGAGCTTAGTGGCTTGAGGTGCTTCATGAGTAATAATGTTGGGATAGAATCACGAATCGTGGCAAGGCCACGTGATGTTATGACCTCTCGAGAAGGATTCGGGTACTCTATTTCTATGATACGAGACGCGATCTCAGATCTATGTTATGATGGCACAGAGGAATTGAATTGTAGCTCTTTTGCTGGAGATAGTTATCATGATTTGAGTTGTCATGATTCGAGTGTGTGCAGACGTTTCTATTGGAGCCTATGTTGTGCTCGTCGCGGCTTAGGCCGGTGGTTGAGATGTCATGTCACCAGTGTGGTGTGTTATGATCAAAATGACCATTGGAGTCATTAATGAATACGAGCATATTGGATCTTAGCTTGTTAGAAAGGTAAAAATCGAGGTTTGGCTCCGAAACCTATTGTGGTACCAGTTTTAAAAGGGAAATAGATTCACGAATGGTTAACCTGAGAGATGGGTTCGGTATATCGCGTGCTTCAGCTATTGTGGGCGGGATATGGAGGTGTTGGAATAGGACTCTATCTAATGAAAGAGGATTTCAGCTAGTATTTAGTTATTGTGGCCAGTTGTTGTGATTAGAGATTATCGTCTCGAGTGATTGGGTTGCCGATACAACATATGATCTCACCCGAAGTAGTGAATATGGGTTATTGCAGTGGATTCGAGTGTATCCTGAGTATAGGCATGGGATTTGCATTTGGCATATGATTTCAGAAAGTACAATGTTATTTATGGTTCAGATGGTCTGTGAAATTTTGACTATATGGTGCTTTCGGACTTGGGTGAGATAGGGTGACGTATGGTCGCCCGAATATATGCTTGGTAAGGTCATTCAGCTATTGGGTTGCTTCTAGTACAACTCTGAGTCCGCTCGAGGACGAGCGTTTGTTTAAGTTGGGGAGAATGTAACGACCCGGCCCGTCGTTACGGGAATTACCACCCCGTTATGTTGCATTTACATATCTTATGCTTTTATATCAGTGTTAGAACCTATCAGATGAGTTAGGAATGAGTTGAATTGAAAATGAAGCAAATAGCATATTTGAAGGAAGTTTGAATATGGAAAGTCAACCTAGAGTTGACTATCGAGTTAAGAGTGCTCGGAATCAGATTCTGATGATTTGTCTAGTTCCGGGAGGTGATTTATGACTTAGGAGAGCAATCGGAATTGAATTCGGAGATCCGGTGTAGAAATAGGCTTGAATTGGCTAAGGTTGAATTTTGGCAAAATCCGATCGATAGGTGAGATTTTGATCCGGGAGTCGGAATGGGATTCCGACAGTTGCAGTAGCTCCGTTAGGTGATTTTGGATGTGCCTGCAAAATTTCAGGTCATTCGGAAGTCGTTTGGCCGGGTTTTTTATCAAAAGTCGATTTCGGAAGTTTTGAAGAAACTTAGGCTTGAATCCGTGTGTAATTGGTGATTTTGATGTTTAGGATGGTGTTTTTATGATTGGAACAAGTTCGTATCGTGTTTTGGAGTATGTTGGTGATTTTTGTTGGGGTCCTGGGAGCCTCGGGATCAATTCGGGGGTCTAAACGGACCAATTTGTGCCAAAGGCACTGCTGTTTCTGCTGCAATTAGTGCAGAAGATTTTTGTGCTTCACGATCGCGAAGCTATGTCTGCGATCGCGTAGGGTAAAGCTGGGAAGCTCTGCGATCGCAAGGGGGAGACTACGATCGCGTAGTGTATTGGAATGAGGCCGGAAAATTTGTTCTTCGCGATCGCGGAAGGAGTGATGCGATCGCGTAAGGTCGACTGGTTGTGCATCGCGATCGCGATGTGTAGGGTGCGATCGCGTAAGTCTGGGATTTAGAGCAGTGCGATCGCGGGTGGTTTCACGCGATCGCGTAGTGTTGAGGCGTGAGTCAGTGCGATCGCGTAGGGAATGTCGCGATCGCGTAGAGTAATTTTGGGGTCCGGTGAATTTGTTCATCGCGATCGCGAGCCTGGGGCTGCGATCGCAGAAGGTCGCCTGGCAGTCAGTGAATTAATATAACAGAATAGTCCAGTCGCGAACCCCATACCCAAAACCCCCATTTTTGAGTTCCAAGAGAAGTATTGACGGGAAATCCTTGGTTAAATTTCTGTAAATGGAAGACTAAATGTGGGTTTGAGCCCTAAGCCTAAATTGAAGAAAAACACCGATTTGAGTGGGCAAATGGAGTCCGATTTTGGTAAATTTTATATGTATGGACTCGTGGCGAGACAAGGATTCTGGAAATATGAGTTTCGAAATTTTTCGAGATGTGGCCCGGGGCTCGGGTTTTGCCAATTTCGTGATTTTTGATATTTTTCGAGTTCTTTCGATTGGGTTATGTTCCATTAGCCTATTTTGATATATTTGTGCTGATTTGTGCTAGTTTTGACGTGCGTGGATGCCGGTTCGAGGAGCTAAGGCATCGCGGGCATGAGCTTTTGTCGGTTCGAGGTGGGTAATACTTGTAAATGATGTCCCGAGGGTTAGTAAACCCCGGACTTGCACATCTTAGTGCTGTGTTGAGGTGACTTGCACGCTGAATAACGGGCGTGGGGTAGAGCACCATTGGGGATCGTGACTTGGTCCGTCCCGCGTAATAAATAATAACACCAAATTGTTGAAATGAATTGGACTAGTTATCATGTTTGGGCTTCGTGCCAATTATTTGAATCCTTCAGGGATTGGTATCACTATCTTGATAATACTGTGCATATTTTATTCTAAGTTTAAGGTTTTAAATGGTATTTTGCTATTCAGCATTTTTATAAGGTTATGAAAAACTTGAACAAGGTCTTAATAACATTTTTAGCTGTGAGCTAATATGATATTGTTGCCCGTAGGGTTTTCTTGATTATTTGTTAGGCTGATTGGGGCCGAGGGCCATATGTTAGGGCATGACAATTTATGTGAGCATATGCATACACATGCATGGATCGGATTGCACGCCGCAGTGGTATATGGATCGGGCTGCGCGCAGCAGGTGTGATATTGATATTGCGCTTGGGCTGTAGGAGCCCCTCCGGAGTCTGAACCCCCACAGTGAGCGCGGGCGCCTTTGCATGGATCGGGCTGTACGCCATAGCGGTCATATGCATTGCATGGCATACATACATTGGTTTACGTGTACTACGTGGCATAACATTTAGCACTCATACATTACTAGCACACATGCATTAGTTGCCTTGTTGACCAGATCTCCTGGAGTAAATTGATAAGGAGTGCTGAGCCCGAGAGGCTGATTTGAGTGCGGACTTGCACTGCTTGAGATTGTATCCAGGTATTGGTATATTATCATGAAAGAAAGTAGCTAAAAATTGAGATTTCTAATAATCTATTCGCATATGCTAGAAAGAGATAAAAAGATAGTTCTGTATTGTGTAGCATGAGATAGTGCCTTGCGTGGTTTTCTCCCCTTCAGCATTATTTATTTTTATTACTGCTGAGTTGGAAGTACTCACACCCGACTCCCTGCACCTTGTGTGCAGATCCAGGTACATCACGGCAGAGCTGATTCTATTGCGGCTCGGGAGTGCTTTTGGACAGTCGAGGTAGCTGCCAGCGTTCGCAGGACCTGATTCTCCAGTTTGTCTATATTTTTGTTCTGATCATCCCACATTTGTGCACAGCTATATTCACTATTTACACTTGTATATTCCGTAGAGGCTCATGACTCTTGACCCTTCGGTCTATGGGAGTTGGTATGCGTTGGGACTTGGTTCCCCTGTTTCGATATATCCGTCACTGTTATTTTACAATTGATATGCTTAAATGGGATAAGGCGAGCTCATAGCTCTATGATTGTTGTTGATTGATCGGGCTGGCCTAGTAGTGTGCTGGGCGCCATCACGACCGGATTTGGGTTCGTGACAAACATAAAACAAAGGTAAAAATAGAGCTAATTGATGAAAATAGTATAATAACACAAAAACCCTTAAAATACAATTTCAAAGATTTAAATGAATTTAAAATACACATTGACGGATTACTAGAACAAGGTTATATACAAGAAAGTAATAGTAAACATACAAGTCCAGCATTTATAGTAAATAAACATAGTGAACAAAAAAGAGGAGAAAGTAGAATGGTTATAGATTATAGAAACCTAAATGCAAAAATTAAAACATATAACTACCCAATACCAAACAAAATACTAAAAATAAGACAAATCCAAGGATATAACTATTTTAGTAAATTTGATTGTAAATCGGGATTTTACCACTTAAAGTTAGAAGAAGAATCCAAAAAATTAACAGCATTTACTGTACCCCTAGGATTTTATGAATGGAACGTATTACCATTTGGATACAAAAATGCACCAGGTAGATATCAACATTTTATGGATAACTATTTCAAACAATTAGAAAATTGCATAATATATATTGATGATATATTATTATATTCAAAAACACAAGATGAGCATATAAAATTATTAGAAAAATTTATACATATTATAGAAATATCGGGAATAAGCCTAAGTAGAAAAAAGGCAGAAATAATGAAAAATCAAATAGAATTTCTAGGAATAGAAATAGATAAAAGCGGAATTAAAATGCAAACTCATATAGTACAAAAGATAATAAATTCAAATGATCAATTAGATACAAAGAAGAAACTACAATCATTTTTAGGATTAGTAAACCAAGTAAGAGAATATATACCAAAATTAGCAGAGACTTTAAAACCATTGCAGAAAAATTTAAAAAAGGATATAGAGTATCACTTTAGTGAAGAAGATAAAAAACAAGTAAGAAAAGTTAAACAAATATGTAAAAATCTACCAAAACTATACTTCCCAGATGAAGATAAAAAATTTACATATATAGTAGAATCGGATGCAAGTGAAAAAAGCTATGGAGGAGTATTAAAATACAGGTATGATAAAGAAAAAATAGAACATCATTGTAGGTATTATTCAGGAACATTCACAAACCCGGAAATAAAATGGGAAATCAATATAAAGGAATTATATGCAGTATATAAATGTTTATTGGCATTTGAACCATATATTATATATAATAAGTTTATTATAAGAACAGATAATACACAAGTAAAATGGTGGCTAACCAGGAAGATACAAGATTCAGTTACAACAAAGGAAATACGAAGGCTTGTATTGAATATATTGAATTTTACATTTACAATTGAAGTAATTAGTACTAACAAAAATATGATTGCAGACTACCTATCAAGACAAAGCTACACAAACTGAAGAAATAGATACAACAAAAGATATAATCTCAATCCTTGAGAAATTATCCTCTCAAATGGATAATATGGGAACGAGAATACAAAAGCTAGAAGATGCCAAAAATCTAAGTCGGCAGCATGACTCTATGCGGATATAAGTCAATCGGAAGACTGTAAAATTCCAGAGCTACAAGGTGACGTTGGGAAACACCTTAAAACCCATAACATGTGTTTTGATACAGCTGCAGGAAGTTCATCTACAAAGAAAGGAGTTAGAAATACGAACATGAATAAAATATTTGATAAACCATACATACCCAAAATACCAAAAGACCCATTATTCGTACCTCCACAAATGACATCATATTTAGAAAGCCTAAACCAAGAAAACAAAGCTTACAATCATATAACCAGATCATATATTGAAAATATTCACAAAATACAGACATATCTAAACCTCAATCCAAGATCGAAAACTACCAGAGAACCAACCCAAGACTTCATAACCTAAAAACTACAAGGATACAATAGGCTAATAGCACAACCAAAAACAAATGCCAACCTAGTAAAAACATGTTATAGTTATGGATTATCGAGTACAGTATACACATGTGATGGAGAAGAAATATCAACTATACCAGAATTATACAAGGCATTTATAAATTTCAAAAGAGTTACAAAAGGAAACCTATTCTTTATAAAATTCT
This sequence comes from Nicotiana noctiflora, assembly GCA_032618575.1. NCBI lineage: Eukaryota > Viridiplantae > Streptophyta > Magnoliopsida > Solanales > Solanaceae > Nicotiana > Nicotiana noctiflora. Next base: position 100,659 of record JASVEL010005596.1, read on the forward strand.
ATACCGCACCAGCAGAAATATTATATGACGAAATAAAACCAGTAATACAAGTAATCAAGATAGGACTCACAAAAGATATGCTTATACCGGAAGAGATAGGACAACAACAAGAAATACCTAAATGCGAAATACCCAGCTTTTATGCAAACAAAATGATTATTGGAATATCTACAATCATCAATGAGCTAGCACATAATTATCTAAACGGAAATGCTATTTGGAGTTATTATTCAAGAGACCAGTTATTAATATATTCAAATTCAAAGGAACAACGATAATTAGATATCGAAGAAATCCAAAAATGGATTATGTCTCTATTAAATCCAGAAAGACAACCTACAACTAGAGCATTAAGGAAAGGATTTATCTCAGAAGATTTACTAGCAAGATACTGCAGAATAATCAGCCAAAAATATCCAGACCATTTATGTTCAAAATGTCACGGAGAAGATAATGTAATTCCAGAAGTCCAGTTAGAATAATTGAAGAAGATGTAACGACCCGACCGGTCGTTTTAGAAAATTACGCCCCAATCCCTAATTTAACTGTTCCCCTAAGTTCATTTATGCTATTGTGGGTTGCCGGGAGAGTCGGTTTCGAAAATTTGAGCATTTTGGGACACTTAGTCCCTAAATAAGAGCTTTGAAACTAGAAAACGGTCCGTAGCCGGAACAGTGTTAAGACCATCTCGGAATGGAAATCCGATGGTTCCATTAGCTCCGTTAGGTGATTTCGGGGTTAGGAGCGCGTTCGGAATGTATTTTGGAGGTCCGTAGCTCAATTAGGCTTGAAATGCCGAAGGTTGAAATTTTGGCGAATCCGAACGATAGGTGAGATTTTTATCCGGGGGTCGGAATGGAATTCCGACAATTCCTGTAGCTTCGTTATATGATTTTGGATATGTCCGCAAATTTTCAGGTCATTCGGACGTCGTTTGGTCGGGTTTTAGATCGAATGTGCAATTCGGAAAGTTTTAAGAAATTTAGGCTTGAATTCGATGTGAATTATGGATTTTGATGTTGTTAGACGTGTTTTGATGATTAGAATAAGTTCGTATCATGTTTTGGAATAGGTTGGTGGTTTTCGTTGGGATCCGGGGGGTCTCGGGATGAATCCGGGGGTCCAATCGGGCTATTTCATGCATTTTGGAAATGCTGTTAACTGCTGGTGTGTGCTGCAGACGAATGCTCTATGCGATCGCAATGGGCGAATGCGATCGCATAAGAGGAAATTATTGGGCCCTGCGATCGCGAGGGGGAGTCTGCGATCGCGTAGGGTGAATTTGGGAAGCTCTGCGATCGCGAGGTAGAGTCTGCGATCGCGTAGGGTAGAGGAGTGAGGACCGGTAGTTGTTCTTCGCGATCGCGACGCGGGGGATGCGATCGCGTAGGGTGTTAATCGAAAGCGGTGCGATCGCGGTCGAGGTGATGCGATCGCGTTGGATGGTCAGGTTGAGCACTGCGATCCCGTCCTGGACCACGTGATCGCATAGAGGAAAATAGGCCGCCCATATTTTGTGCATCGCGATCGCAAGCCCAGTGATGCGATCGCGTAGAGTAAATTGGCCTGGCAGTGACTTTAAGTCCAGAAACATTTCAGCCGCGACCCCATACACAAAAAACGCCATTTTTGAGCTCCAAGAGAGGGAATTGAAGGGGAAATGCTGGGATATCACCGGGAAATCATCGGGGGTAAGTTTCTTAACCTTAATTCGTTGGTTTATCATGAAATCCATGATTATTTCACTGAAATTGGAAGATTAAAGGTGGGTTTGAGCCCTAGGCCTAAATGTTAGAAAATCTTTGATTTGAATGGGCAAACGGAGTCCGATTTCGATAAATTTTATATGCACGGACTCGTATTGAGATAAGGAACCCGAATATATATTTTTCGTGATTTTTCGATAAGCGTACCGGAAGTCGGGTTTTGGCAACTTGTGGGTTTTGGTGAATTTTGAGTTATTTTGATTGGGTAATGCCCAATTGGCCTATTTTGACGTGATTCTATTGATTTTATCAGATACTACACTTGTGGAGGCCGACATTCGTGGCAAGAGGGTTATTACTTAGCGGTTTTGTACCGGAATTGAGGTAAGTGGCTTGTCTAACCTCGTGTGGGGGAACTTTCACCCCTAGGATATTATGTGATAGTTTAAATGCCTTGTACGCGAGGTGACGGGCGTGTACATGCGCTGGTTGTTGTAACACACACTTTACTTGAATTGTCTGATTAGTGATATTCCTGCTCTTAGATGATAAAAGCGTTACCATTACCCGGTATTACTTAGAAAAGCATGATTAGCTAGGATTAAACATGTTTAATTGCCTAGTTGATTTACTTGAACTCTTGATAAATTGTTGGCACTAATTTCGGTGAAGTTGTAATTTAACATATTATATTCTCTCTGTGTGTTTTCTTTATTTGATGTGTTGGTGGACTGCGGGTTCAATTCCCGGAGATCCCAGGGCTGTGGGTTCGATTCCCAGAGACCCGGAGTGATATTGTTTGTGGACTGCGGGTTCAATTCCGGAGATCCCAGGGCTGTGGGTTCGATTCCCAGAGACCCGGAGTGATATTGATTGTGGACTGCGGGTTCGATTCCTGGAGATCCTGAGTTATTGAGATATGGACTGCGGGTTCGATTCCCGGAGATCCTGAGTTATTGAGATATGGACTGCGGGTTCGATTCCCGGAGATCCTGAGTTATTGAGATATTATTGAGACATGAGCTGCGGGTTCGATTCCCGGAGACCCAGAGGTAATGAGAATGGGACTGTGGGTTCAATTCCCACAGATCCTGGATTTGTTTATTTGAGTTGGTTAATTGTTGTTAGCTTAATCGTAGACAGATGTAGTAATTATCATAATGTTGTTATTTCGGAAATTATTATCATATAAACTGTTTATTTTGTTTTCATCATTATATTATTGTTTCTCAGTAGGGCCCCGACCTACCTCGTCACTACTCCATCGAGGTTAGGCTTGGCACTTACTGAGTACCGCCGTGGTGTACTCATGCTACTCTTCTGCACACTTTTGTTGTGCAGATCCAGGTACATCAGAGCAGGCTCGTACTAGGTGATTCTGCAGCTTTCTGGGAAACTTCGAGGTATGATCCGCTACGTCCGCGGATCCGGAGGCTTCCCTCTATTCTAGTATTACTAGTTGACATTTTCTTCATTTCGTTGTTAGATACTCTTTACACATAGAGCCACAGTTGTATTTCTCTTTTAGTCTGTGTTACCGTGGGGTTCCGGATCTTGGTAGTGTTTATTTATTGTGTGACGGATGTATGTGCCAAGTGGCACGGATTACATATCTTTTATGTTATTTTCCACTGTTTCTTATTTAAGTAATTATAATTTATAGATTCCGCAACGTGTTAGGCTTACCTAGTCGTGGGGACTGGGTGCCATCATGGCAGGTTCACGATTGGTGAACTAAGGTCGTGACAAGTTGGTATCAAAGCTCTAGGTTCATAGGATTCATGGGACACATGCCAGTTATACATATAGCGTATCGCTGATCGATACGGAGACGTACGTATTTATCTACGAGGGGCTATGTAACTGTTTAGGAAACTCTTCATTTCTTTTGGATTCCTTGTCGTGCGACATTTTTGGCATAAAAAATCTAAACTACTGCTTTCTATTCTCTCACAGATGGTGAGGACACGAGCTAACCGCGATGATCAGGTACCCGCGCCCCCTGTTGCTGCCGTCAGAGGCCGGGGCCGAGGTAGAGGACGAGGACGCACCCGAGGTGCAGCCACAGCACCATCGCGCGCTGCCGCTGAGGTGCCACCGGTAGACCAGGTTGGAGCGCAGGCACCTGGTACACCGACTACAGCTGCTACTACTCCAGCACTACAGGAGACCATGGCTCAGTTCATGAGCATGTATACCACTTTAGCCCAGGCAGGACTGCTTCCTCTTGTTGCAGCTACATCTCAGGCCGGGGGAGGGGCCCAGACTCCCGTAGCCGTTACACCGGAGCAGCGTGTGCCAGTGGGACATGTTCCAGATGTTTTGGTTATGCCTCCTGCCGCCCCAGTACAACCAGGAGGTGGACCAGCTGCCTCTGAGGACGAGCAGCGTAGATTGGAGAGGTTCAAGAAATATGACCCTCCAGTGTTTAGTGGTCTGGTTTGAGATGATGCATTGGGTTTTCTAGAGGAGTGTCATCGTATTCTTCATACTATGGGGATTGTGGAGACCAGCGGGGTTTCCTTCACTGCTTTTCAGTTTCGTGGGGCCGCTTATGATTGATGGCGCACGTATGAGTTGGATAGTCCGGAGGAGTATGCTTCATTAACCTGGATGCAGTTTTCAGATCTGTTTTTGAGGGAGTTTGTTCCCCAGAGCCTTAGGGATTCTTGGCGCTCGGAGTTTGAGCGACTGCGACAGGGCTCCATGTCAGTATCGGAGTATGCCATCAGTTTCACCCGTCTGGCCAAGCATGCACCGGCCTTGGTAGCCACGGTTCGGGAGAGAGTGCGGAGATTTATTGAGGGCCTGATTCCGCCTATCCGATCCAGCATGGCCGGAGAGCTGGAGACAGATATATCTTATCAGCAGGCAGTTAGTATTGCCAGGAGGATCGAGAGTATGCTCCCAGAGAGCGGGGAGATAGAGAGGCCAAGAGGTCTCGTGAGTCGGGCCATTTCTCTGGTGCCCGCACTTCAGCAGCCGGTCGTTTTAGCAGGGGATATTCCGGTCGTCCGGTTCACTCAGCATTGCCCGCAGCCGGTAGCACTCCAGGTCTTCCAGCACCACAGGAGCCTTATTATGCTCCCCCAGTTTCCAGTGCACCTCCTGCACGGGGTCCTTCCAGGGGTCAGACTAGTGGGGTTGAGGCCGGTCAGTCACAGCCACCGCGTCCTCTCGGAGCTTGTTTTGAGTGCGGGGATACTCGCCACCTGGTTAGGGAGTGCCCCAGGCGTAGGAGGGGAGCACCTCACCAGTCTTCGCAGCATCAGCGTGGCTCTCAGGGTCAGCAGGCTATCATTCCGGCTCCAGCTGCTATTCCACCTGCCCAGCCAGCCAGGGGCGGGGGTCAGGGTTCTAGAGGCCGCCCTCGAGAGGGGGGACAGGCCAGATTCTATGCTATTCCTGATCGCGCCGCGGCTGTTGCATCTGACTCTGTTATCACAGGTATTATTATGGTTAGTCACAGGGAGGCATCGGTTCTATTCGACCCTGGTTCCACTTTTTCATATGTGTCTTCTTACTTTGCTTCTCATCCGGGTGTGCCTCGGGATTCTTTGAGTGCCCCCATTTATGTTTCCACTCCGGTGGGTGATTCTTTGGCTATGGACCGCGTATATCGGTCGTGTTTGATTACCATTTGTGATTTTGAGACCAGAGCGGATCTATTGCTGCTTGGGATGGTCGATTTTGATATTATTCCTGGGCATGGACTGGTTGTCGCCCCATTATGCTATTCTTGATTGTCACGCCAAGACCGTGACGCTGGCTATGCCAGGCATTCCACGTATTGAGTGGAGTGGTACTCTAGATCACACCCCTAGCCGTGTTATTTCTTTTCTCAGAGCTCAGCGTATGGTTGAGAAGGGGTGTGCTGCTTATCTTGCCTATGTGCGGGACGTCAGTATTGACACTCCTTCTATTGATTCTGTTCCAGTGGTACATGATTTCGCTAATGTATTTCCAGCTGATCTCCCGGGCATGCCGCCCGACAGAGATATTGATTTTGCTATTGATTTGTTGCGGGCACTCGGCCCATTTCTATTCCACCGTACCGTATGGCTCCTCCTGTGTTGAAGAAGTTGAAGGATTAGTTATAGTAGTTGTTGGGCAAGGGTTTTATTCGACCCAGTGTTTCGCCTTGGGGTGCTCCTGTATTGTTTGTGAAGAAAAAGGACGGTTCTATGCGTATGTGTATTGACTATCGTCAGCTGAACAAGGTTACGGTGAAGAACCGGTATCCTTTGCCCCGTATTGATGATTTATTTGACCAGCTACAGGGCGCACATGTGTTTTCTAAGATTGATTTGCGCTCTGGGTATCACCAGCTGAAGATTCGGGAGCCAGATATCCCGAAGACTGCCTTCAGGACCCGGTATGGTCACTATGAGTTCCTCGTGATGTCTTTTGGGTTGACTAATGCCCCGGCAGCATTTATGCATTTGATGCACAGTGTGTTCAGGCCTTATCTGGACTCGTTCGTGATTGTCTTCATTGATGATATTCTAGTATATTCTCGGAGCCGGGAAGAGCACGAGCAGCATTTGAGGATAGTGCTTCAGATTCTGAGGGAGAAGCAGCTTTATGCCAAGTTCTCTAAATGTGAATTTTGGTTGAGTTCGGTGGCATTTTTGGGCCACGTGGTGTCGAGTGATGGTATTCGAGTAGATCCGAGGAAGGTGGAGGCCGTGCAGAGTTGGCCCAGACCCTCCTCCGCTACTGAGATTCGCAGTTTCCTTGGTTTGGCGGGCTACTACCGTCGTTTCGTAGAGGGGTTCTCTTCGATTGCAGCACCTATGACTAGATTGACCCAAAAGGGTGCCCCTTTTCGGTGGACAGACGAGTGTGAGGCGAGCTTTCAGAAGCTCAAGACAGCGTTGACTTCGGCCCCTATATTGATGTTGCCTACAGGTTCGGGGTCCTATACTGTATATTGTGATGCCTCGCGAGTTGGACTCGGTGCGATATTGATGCAGGACGGTAGGGTGATTGCCTACGCGTCGAGGCAGCTGAAGGTGCATCAGAAGAATTACCCTGTTCATGATTTGGAGCTAGCTGCCATTGTTCACGCCTTGAAGATTTGGCATCATTACTTATATGGGGTTCCTTGTGAGATCTACACTGGTCACCGGAGCTTGCAGCACTTGTTTAAGTAGAAGGACCTGAATATGCGAGAGGAGATGGTTGGAACTACTGAAGGACTATGATATTACTATTCTCTATCATCCGGGCAAGGCTAACGTGGTTGTCGTTGCCTTGAGTTGCCGGACGGAGAGTTTGGGGAGTTTGGCATATCTACCAGCTTCGAGAGACCTATGGCGATGGATGTTCAGGCTTTGGCCAAACAATTTGTTAGATTGGATCTTTCGGAGCCCAGCCGGGTTTTGGCTTGTTTGGTTTCTCGGTCTTCTCTATTTGACCGCATCAGGGAGCGTCAGTTCGACGACCCTCATTTGCTTGTCCTTCAGGATAGAGTTCGGCGTGGTGATGCTCGAGATGTTACCATTGGGGATGATGGAGTTATGAGGATGCAGGGGCGTATCTGTGTGCCCAATGTAGATGATCTTCGAGAGCTGATTCTAGCAGAGGCCCATAGTTCGCGGTATTCCATCCATCCGGGTGCCGCGAAGATGTATCAGGACTTGAAACAGCATTTCTGGTGGAGGCGGATGAAGAGGGATATAGTTGATTATGTTTCTAGATGCCTCAACTGCCAGCAGGTGAAGTATGAGCATCAGCGTCCGGGTGGATTGATGCAGCAGATTGAGATTTCCGAGTGGAAATGGGAGCGCATCACCATGGACTTTGTATCTGGACTTCCACGGATGGTTAGGAAGTTTGATTCCATTTGGGTTATTGTGGATCGGCTGACCAAGTCCGCCCATTTTATACTGGTGAGCACTACTTATTCATCAAAGCGGCTGGCAGAGATGTACATCAGGGAGATTGTTCGGCTGCATGGTATTCCAGTTTCCATCATTTCAGATAGAGGCACTCAGTTCACTTCACGGTTTTGGAGAGCCATACAGCAGAAGTTAGCCACTCGGGTGGAGATGAGCATAGCGTTTCACCCCCAGATTGATGGCCAGTCCGAGTGCACTATTCGGATTTTGGAGGATATGCTCCGTGCGTGCGTGATTGAGTTTGGAGGTTCATGGGATCATTTCTTGCCACTGGCGGAGTTTGCTTATAACAACGGCTACCAGTCTAGTATTCAGATGGCACCGTATGAGGCCCTATATGGTAGGAGGTGCAGGTCTCCCGTGGGTTGGTTTGAGCCGGGCGAGGCCAGGTTACTAGGTACTGATATGGTTCAGGAGGCTATGGACAAGGTCAAGGTGATTCAGGACAGACTTCGTGCGGCCCAGTCCAGACAGAAGAGTTATGCGGATAAGAAGGTTCGCGATGTGGCTTTTATGGTTGGTGAGCGGGTTCTGCTTCGAGTCTCGCCCATGAAGGGCGTTATGAGGTTTGGGAAGAAAGGGAAGCTGAGTCCTAGATTTATTGGCCCTTTTGAGATTTTGAGGCGTGTTGGGGAGGTTGCTTATGAGTTGGCCTTACCTCCTAGCCTAGCCGGAGTTCACCCCGTATTTCATGTCTCCATGCTCCGGAGATACCATGGTGACCCGTCGCATGTGTTGGATTTCACTTCTGTTCAGCTAGACAAGGATCTGTCTTATGTTGAGGAGCCAGTAGCCATTCTAGACAGGCAGGTCAGAAAGCTAAGGTCAAAGAACATCGCTTCGGTAAAGGTTCAGTGGCGGGGCCAGCCGGTCGAGGAGGCGACTTGGGAGACCGAGCAGGATATGCGCAGCCAGTACCCTCATCTTTTCACTACTCCAGGTATGTTTTCTATGCTCGTTCGAGGACGAACGAATCTTTAAGTGTGGGAAGATGTCACGACCCGACCGGTCGTTTTAGAAAAATTACGCCCCAATCCCTAATTTAACTGTTCCCCTAAGTTCATTTCTGCTATTGTGGGTTGCCGGGAGAGTCGGTTCCGAAAATTTGAGCATTCTGGGACACTTAGTCCCTAAATAAGAGCTTTGAAACTAGAAAATGGTCCGTAGCCGGAACAGTGTTAAGACGATCTCGGAACGGAAATCCGATGGTTCCATTAGCTCCGTTAGGTGATTTCGGGGTTAGGAGCGCGTTCAGAATGTATTTTGGAGGTCCGTAGCTCAATTAGGCTTGAAATGCCGAAGGTTGAAATTTTGGCGAATCCGAACGATAGGTGAGATTTTGATCCGGGGGTCGGAATGGAATTCCGACAATTCCTGTAGCTTCGTTATATGATTTTGGATATGTCGCAAATTTTCAGGTCATTCGGACGTCGTTTGGTCGGGTTTTAGATCGAATGTGCAATTCGGAAAGTTTTAAGAAATTTAGGCTTGAATTCGATGTGAATTATGGATTTTGATGTTGTTAGACGTGTTTTGATGATTAGAATAAGTTCGTATCATGTTTTGGAATAGGTTGGTGGTTTTCGTTGGGATCCCGGGGGCCTCGGGATGAATTCGGGGGTCCAAACGGACCATTTTGGTGCCAATTGCACTGCTGGTTCTGCTGCAATATTGCAGAGAATTTTTGTGCTTCGCGATCGCGAAGCTGCTCATGCGATCGCATAAGAGGAAATTATTGGGCCCTGCGATCGCGAGGGGGAGTCCTGCGATCGCGTAGGGTGAATTTGGGAAGCTCTGCGATCGCGAGGTAGAGTTTGCGATCGCGTAGGGTAGAGGAGTGAGGACCGGTAGTTGTTCTTCGCGATCGCGACGCGGGGGATGCGATCGCGTAGGGTGTTAATCGAAAGCAGTGCGATCGCGGTCGAGGTGATGCGATCGCGTTGGATGGTCAGGTTAAGCACTGCGATCGCGTCCTGGACCACGCGATCGCGTAGAGGAAAATAGGCCGCCCATATTTTGTGCATCGCGATCGCAAGCCCAGTGCTGCGATCGCGTAGAGTAAATTGGCCTAGCAGTGACTTTAAGTCCAGAAACATTTCAGCCGCGACCCCATACACAAAAACGCCATTTTTGAGCTCCAAGAGAGGATTTTGAAAGGGAAACGCTGGGATATCACCGGGAAATCATCGGGGGTAAGTTTCTTAACCTTAATTCGTTGGTTTATCATGAAATCCATGATTATTTCACTGAAATTGGAAGATTAAAGGTGGGTTTGTGCCCTAGGCCTTAATGTTAGAAAATCTTTGATTTGAATGGGCAAACGGAGTCCGATTTCGATAAATTTTATATGCACGGACTCGTATTGAGATAAGGAACCCGAATATATATTTTTCGTGATTTTTCGATAAGCGTACCGGAAGTCGGGTTTTGGCAACTTGTGGGTTTTGGTGAATTTTGAGTTATTTTGATTGGGTAATGCCCAATTGGCCTATTTTGATGTGATTCTATTGATTTTATCAGATACTACACTTGTGGAGGCCGACATTCGTGGCAAGAGGGTTATTACTTAGCGGTTTTGTACCGGAATTGAGGTAAGTGGCTTGTCTAACCTCGTGTGGGGGAACTTTCACCCCTAGGATATTATGTGATAGTTTAAATGCCTTGTACGTGAGGTGACGGGCGTGTACATGCGCTGGTTGTTGTAACACACACTTTACTTGAATTGTCTGATTAGTGATATTCCTGTTCTTAGCTGATAAAAGCGTTACCATTACCCGATATTACTTAGAAAAGCATGATTAGCTAGGATTCAACATGTTTAATTGCCTAGTTGATTTACTTGAACTCTTGATAAATTGTTGGCACTAATTTCGGTGAAGTTGTAATTTAACATATTATATTCTCTCTGTGTGTTTTCTTTATTTGATGTGTTGGTGGACTGCGGGTTCAATTCCCGGAGATCCCAGGGCTGTGGGTTCGATTCCGGAGATCCTAGCGCTGTGGGTTCGATTCCCAGAGACCCGGAGTGGTATTGGTTGTGGACTGCGGATTCGATTTCTGGAGATCCCGAGTTATTGAGATATAGAATGCGGGTTCGATTCTCGGAGATCCTGAGTTATTGAGATATGGACTGCGGGTTCGATTCCGGAGATCCTGAGTTATTGAGATATGGACTGCGGGTTCGATTCCCGGAGATCTTGAGATCATTGAGACACATCTTGAGGTATTGAGACATGGGCTGCAGGATTCCCGGAGACCCAGAGGTACTGAGAATGGGACTGTGGGTTCAATTCCCACAGATCCTGGATTTGTTTATTTGAGTTGGTTAATTTTTGTTAGCTTAATCGTAGACAGTTGCAGTAATTATCATAATGTTGTTATTTCGGAAATTATTATCATATAAACTGTTTATTTTGTTTTCATCATTATATTATTGTTTCTCAGTAGGGCCCTGACCTACCTCGTCACTACTCCATCGAGGTTAGGCTTGGCACTTACTGAGTACCGCCGTGGTGTACTCATGCTACTCTTTTGCACACTTTTGTTGTGCAGATCCAGGTACATCAGAGCAGGCTCGTACTAGGTGATTCTGCAGCTTTCTGGGAAACTTCGAGGTATGATCCGCTACGTCCGCGGATCCGGAGGCTTCCCTTCTATTCTAGTATTACTAGTTGACATTTTCTTCATTTCGTTGTTAGATACTCTTTACACATAGAGCCACAGTTGTATTTCTCTTTTAGTCTGTGTTACCGTTGGGGTTCCGGATCTTGGTAGTGTTTATTTATTGTGTGACGGATGTATGTGCCAAGTGGCACGGATTACATATCTTTTATGTTATTTTCCGCTGTTTCTTATTTAAGTAATTATAATTTATAGATTCCGCAACGTGTTAGGCTTACCTAGTCGTGGGGACTGGGTGCCATCACGACATGTTCACAATTGGTGAACTAGGGTCGTGACAATAACTCAAAAGACGAGAAAGTCATAAAGAAAAAGAAGAAAGAGACATAAAGAAGAAATGATCAAAAGAAGACAAAGAGAAAAGATGTGAGAAGACCAAGCGGCCGACAAGATACAAAGAAGATAAAGCAGAAAGAGACATAAAGAGAAAGCAGGTAATGATGTAAAAGAAATATTTACTTTTCTTTATTTAAAGTTCTTTGTTTTTTATGTAAAAAAGTCAGAGTCGTAGAAGTCATAGTCGTAAATAGTAAGAGTCAAGTTACTATTCATGAATAGTAAAGGCCAATGAATAGTAAAGGCCAATGAATAGTAAGAGTCAGATGTGAATAGTAAGAGTCAGATGTGAATAGTAAGAGTCATCTTACTCCTCTATATAAAAGAGCAAGCAGATAGAAGAAAGATATCATCATAGGGTCAATATCGGAAATCGAAAAATTAGAAATCAATAAAAATTCTCTCTTTCATAAACACTCTCTAAAAACAAGCTATAAGATTCAACAAGTTATGTCGAACTCAAAGGAGATACAAAGTCAGGTAAAATCATTTATGATTATGCATAGCTAAATTCTTATATTCTTGATAATCATCTTATAATACTATAGTTTTCATCATGTTATAGTAATGCTATAAAAAATAATTTGAGCAAGTTTGCCATGGAAGTATGCTGTAAGTAATAACCTAGGCTAAGTCACTCCTAATGGGAAACCGGTGAGGCGAGGAGATGCCGTTTAGGGGAGTACCGCAGTTGAGGACATTGCTAGGGTAAATGATTAGAGCAAAGGGCCATGGTAGTGACCAGAAAAATTGTTTTTTATATCTTATTATTGCATGATGAATATGATAGTAAAGTAAGAAGATTAGAAGGAATAATCATAAGAATAATAGCGATACATAAAATAATGATAACATACCTACTAGACGAGATGACAGATAATTATAAGATATTAATCTTTTATGTACTTAGAAAGATAACCGAACCTGAAATTAGAAAAAATATATGGAATCAAATTCAAGAATATGAAAATCTAGTTTTAACAGAAATAATTAACCAAGAATGGAGTGAAGAACTAGACGAACTAGAAAGAGTATATAATTATGACTACACTAATATATGGGATTCAGAACTTGAAACAGATTAAGATATGATAAATTACGAATATTTAAATTATTGGACAGAAACTATGCTTGAAATAGCTAAAACCGAACAAAATATGAAAAAATGATTTAGATAATTATATGCAAACTAAAAAAAATCACACACATAGAGTCATTAAATAAAAATATAGAAATGTTACTGTTATTAAAAACTTTAGCTAAAGAAAATTATAATTTAGCATTTAACCAGCAATGAATCAAAAATCTAATCAATTACCAACACAGTTAGTAACTAATCAATCTAAAAGACCTATAACAGAGCTAATCGGAGCTATACCCTACCCAACCCCCCAATTTGGTATCAGAGCTAGTACTGAAAATAGTAGTAATAACACCAGTAATAGACAAAACATATTAAAAGAATCAGATAGAATTAAAAATGAACTATATGGATTATATTGTGAATTTAATTACTTAAAAATCTATAAAAATAATAATGATAGATTAGAACAACTGTCACGACCCCAAATCCAGTCGTGATGGCGCCCATCATATTGCTAGGCCAGCCTGACCAATCAATAATGACGACGGAGCTAGAAGCTCGCTTTATCCCATTTAAGCATATCAAAATATGAAACAACAGTGATACATATATCAAAAACGGGGAACCAAGTCCCAAAATATACCAACTCCCATAGACTGCAGGGTCAAGAGTCATGAGCCTCTAATGAACATAGTGTAATAATGGTTTACAAGATACCAAGTGCGGAAAGAAATATCAATACAGAATCAAAAGATAGTAGGAAAGAATATCGGGTCTTACGGACTCTGCAGCTACCTCTAATATCCTATAAATGTCGCCTCGAACAGCTACCAGATCACTGCTGAGAGGTACCTGGATCTGCACACAAGGTGCAGGGAGTAAAATGAGTACTGCCAGACTCAGTGGTAATAAACAGGGGTAAGACAGCGCAGATAAGAAATCCACAATAAAGCACTATGTAAAGCTGTAATCAAATACCCTGTCACAAAATCAATATCAATTGTACCTGTACCAACAAGTACCAGCAAAACAGTATAACAGCTATCAGATGTAGCTAAATGCAATGCAATGCATGATATGACCGCTACGGCGCGTAGCCTGATCCAATTTGGGTACCCGTGCTCACTGTGGGGGTTCAGACTCCGGAGGGGCTCCTACAGCCCAAGCAAAATATTACTGCAGCGTGCAGTCCGATCCAACACATATACCGCTGCGGCGCGCAGCCCGATCCACTACCAGTCAGCTAATATGCAAATACAGCCTCGTAGGCTCAAAAGTAGTTTTGAAATCATTTTTATCATTTTTCAGTTGAAAACAGTAATATCAAGTTCCGGAGATTGGAAATAACATGATAACAGAAATAGCTGCGGACTGGTAGTAAACTAGCATGTCAATATCACACGATTATGATAACGATGCTCGCGGGATCCAATAACTGGCTCATAGCCCACAAGTATACTCAACCGTCCAAGAAGGAGGTTTAACGGCTCTAGAGTAGCCAATATCACAATATAGTATGCAACCATCCGAGAAGGAGGTTCGACGGCTCAAGAATAGCCTAATATCATAACACAGTATCAACAAGTCGGACTAAGCCGTAGTCCCCAATCACAATCAACCTCGCACTCACAAGAGAGTACGTGTCTCGCCGCTATACAGCGTCACAAAGTGGTATACCGGGGTTTCGAACCCGCTAGTCATCACCCACATCTATTACTGATAGCATCACTGATAAGGATAGAGTTTTGGAAGCTCCAAGAAGGCCATTTACAAGATCTCAAGCTAAGGAATTGCAAACTAAGGTTGCTGGACTTCAATGGCAAATAAAGAAGCTTCTAACTATGGAGGAAGAGCTCATGCCCAAAGGAGAAGAGTTGTCTAAGTTTTACAACTATTTGGTTGCTCAAATTGAAGTCCAAGAGGAGGAAGATTTGGTTACACAAATCTGCCCATGGAGTCACCAAATGGGCTCAAAATGAGCTTAAGAGAGCCCAGAAAGAGGTGTTACATGAACAACCCAATTGGAGTCCAAACAAATGGCCCAAAACAAGTTGTTTTAAGGCCCAAATCTGCCCCAAAGAGTCTTGGCCGCCCCTCACCTACCAAAGACTTTTCTTAGACATTAGCAACCACCTACCTCATTGTAATAATTGTGTTTTCCACTACCACCACCCCACCTAGTTTTTAATGTTATTTTTATGCCTTTGTACTACTATAAATAGTGTGTTCTTCTGCTTCATAAGGCAGATTATTATTTTGAGTGAGTATATCATATTTTGAGAGTTCTTTTGAACCTTTGTTACTTGTGCTTTGAGATTTATCTTTCAACCTTTACTAGTTCATAGTTCAAGGTAGTAAGATTACTTCTCTTTTGTGATATCTTTGATTCCTTTGTGGTATTCTTAGAAGGCGATTAATACTAGTACTAATTGTTGTCTCAAGTTACTCGTAAAGTGGTCAAGATCCGAATCTATTGTTTTGATTTGCTTTTAAGTAAAGGCGTTTGATTTCTTTCATAAATCAAGACGTTGTTACTTTGATCTTGTCAAGGCTATAGAACTTGCGTTCTTGAAAGTTCTCGGAATTCTTTCCTTGAATCTTTCCCATATCCTTTATTTTCGTCTCTTTAATTCTAGTTGTTCAATTCCTGTTGTTATTGCTTTCGCATTTACTTCTCAAATTCTTACTCTAGTTTGGATTCCCGACCTAGTTGTTATCAAGTGGTATCAGAGCGGTTCTATCAAGATTTCGTTCTTGATAATTCTTGGGATAAAGAAAACAAAACAAAAAAAAACAAAAAAAAAAACAAAAAAAAACGAAATCCAATTTAAAACAAGAAGAAATACAATTGTTTACTCTCCAGGATATAACTTTTGTATCTAAGTGTTTCCAAAAATTAACAAAGGAAACAAGAAGAGGGGATCCTTGATTTTGTTACTCTCTGTATTCTACACATTTATATTCTTTCCTTTTTGTTCGTGTCTTATTTCAACCGAGCCTAAAAGTTCTAGGATTTGGTTCTTGCTTCTTTTAATTGTTCCAAAAAAAAAAAACAAAAGAAAAATCTGAGTTTTACTACTAAGAACTACATACAAGTTAGGTTTAACTATAAATCTATAAAGTACTTGTTCAAAGGTTATTTCGAGAGAAAAAAAAAGAAGCTAATTTGTGTGATACAATTTTTAAAGATGTCACATACAGGTAGTGATAATGAACGAACTGGTTCTCCAAGAAGCTGAAATCAAAGCAAGGAATGATTTTACCTTGCAAGCCATGCATCAACAGTTTGAAAGGCTGAATCTCCAACTCCAAGAAATGAGGGATACCATTGCGGATCAAAATGATACAATAGCTGAACTTAGGAGGTATAATAATGTTAGGCCACCTGCTAGAAGAAATGTACCCCATGCTCCTATTGTAAATCAAGCAAACTTTATTGATGATTTTAATGATATTGATTTTGATAGGGTGAGAGGAGATAGGAGGGGACAAAGAGGTAGGATAGAGGATGATAATATAAGTAATATAAAGATGCGGATGCCATCTTTCAAGGGAACAAGGGATCCAGACTTGTATCTTGATTGGGAGAGAAAGGTTGAAGCAATCTTTGACTGTCACAACTACTCCGAAGGTAAGAAGGTTAAACTTGCTGTTGTTGAGTTTTCTGATTATGCTTCTATTTGGTGGAAAAAGCTTAATAGGGATCGACTGCAAGAAGGACAAGCACCAATTGCTACTTGGACGGAGGCTAAAAGGGTGATGAGGAAGAGATTCGTACCATCACACTTTCAAAGAGAGCTACAACTACGTCTTCAAACATTGAAGCAAGGATCCATGTCAGTAGATGATTACTTTAAGGCTATGGATATAGCTATGATCCAAGCTAATTGTATGGAGGAAGAAGAGGCTACAATGGCTAGGTTTTTAAATGGTTTAAATAAGGAAATAGCTGATGTAGTTGAATTACAGCAATATGTAACAATAGATGAGTTAGTTGATTTGTGTATAAAGGTAGAAAATCAAAATAAAAGAAAGCAAACTGGCTCATCGAGATATCGAACAAGCACCATGCCTAAGAAACCATGGTCAAATCATGAGATGAAGAATTTTTCTCGGCCTCAAGAAGACAAGGGAAAAGGTAAACTGGAGAACAAAGAGGGAGGTAAAACCTTCAACCCTAAACCTTTTACACCTTCTAGTTCTATTCAGTGTCATAAATGTAAAGGAAGGGGACATATGATGCATGAATGTCCAAGTAGAAGGAACATCATTCTAAAAGAAGATGGAGGATATGAGAGTGAAAAGAGTGAGGGAGATGAAGAGGGAGATATGAGTGATGAAGGTGATTTAGAACTACCTAATGATGGAATGGTTGGGGTAGTTAGGAGGATTATGACTATCAATTTAGGAAGCAATAGTGAAGCACAAAGAGAGAATATATTCCATACTAGGTGTGGGATAAAAGGAAAAACTTGCTCTATGATCATTGATAGTGGTAGTTGTGCTAATGTGGTTAGTTCATACTTTGTGGAAAAACTGGGACTTGGATGCATGAAACACCCTACTCCCTATAGACTCCAATGGTTAAATGATAGTGGTGAACTAAAGGTAAATAAACAATGTATGATTTCATTTAACGTTGGTAGATATGAGGATGATATTCTTTGTGACATAGTGCCTATGCAAGCTTGTCATATATTACTGGGTCGTCCTTGGCAGTATGACGGGAATGTTTTTCATGATGGGAGAAAGAATAGATATTCGCTTGAACTAAATGGCAGGAAATTTACTCTTGCACCTTTATCTCCTTCTCAAGTGTTTGAAGATCAGAAGAGATTAAAGGAGACAATGGGAAAGTCAAGGGGAGGGATAAAAAGTGAGCTTGAGGAAAAAGAAAAGAAAGAGAGAGAGGGCAGCAATTTGAGAGAAGAGATAAAAGAGGGTTCGAATAAAAAAATAGACAGTCTTGGTGAGAGGAAAGAGGCTAAGGAAAGAAAAAGAGAGAGTTTATATATAAAAGCCAAAGAGTGTTTAAATGCAAGAAAAGAGGGGCTGCCCATAATACTACTTACTTACAAAGAGGCTTTGATTAACTGCTGAGTTGCTAACTTCTTCTTTGCCAAGTAGTATTTCTTCTCTTTTGCAGGATTTTGAAGATGTCTTTCCAGAAGATATTCCTAGTGGATTACCACCTTTACGTGGCATTGAGCATCAAATTGATTTTGTACCTGGATCACAAATCCCAAATAGGCCAGCCTATAGGAGTAATCCAGAAGAGACAAAGGAACTTCAAAGGCAAGTTGAGGAGTTGCTTGAGAAAGGCTTTGTGAGAGAGAGCATGAGCCCTTGCTCTGTTCCGGTCCTATTGGTACCCAAAAAGGATGGAACTTGGAGGATGTGCGTGGATTGTAGAGCAATCAACAAGATTACGGTAAAGTATCGCCACCCTATTCCTCGTCTTGATGACATGTTGGATCAATTACATGGATCCAAAATCTTTTCTAAAATTGATCTAAAAAGTGGTTACCATCAGATTCGAATGAATCCAGGAGATGAATGGAAAACTGCTTTTAAGACCAAATATGGGCTTTATGAGTGGTTAGTTATGCCTTTCGGCTTGACTAATGCACCTAGCACTTTCATGAGATTAATGAATCATGTTTTTAAGGATTTTCATGGAAAATTTGTTGTGGTGTACTTCGATGATATCTTGGTCTTTTCTAATACTTTAGAAGAGCATGTAGAACACCTAAGACAAGTTTTTGAAGTTCTTAGAAAGCATTTGTTATTTGCTAATCTTAAAAAGTGTACTTTTTATGTGGATCGTGTGATTTTCTTGGGTTTTGTGGTTAGCTCTAAGGGTGTTGAGGTTGATGAAGAGAAAATCAAAGCAATTAAAGAATGGCCTAAACCTAAGAGTGTAACTGAAGTTAGGAGTTTTCATGGACTTGCTAGTTTTTATAGGAGGTTTGTGAGAGACTTTAGCACCATTGCTTCTCCTTTAACTGAAGTTATCAAAAAGGATAGGATTTTTAAATGGGGAAAAGAACAAGATGATGCTTTTAACTTGTTGAAAGAAAAGTTATGTTCTGCTCCGTTATTACAATTGCCCTGATTTTTCTAAATCTTTTGAAATTGAATGTGATGCTTATGGCAAGGGAATAGGTGTTGTTTTGATGCAAGATTCTAAACCTATTGCCTACTTTAGTGAGAAGTTGAATGGAGCCACATTGAACTATTCAACTTATGACAAAGAGCTTTATGCTTTGGTAAGGGCTTTAGCCACATGGCAACATTACTTGTGGCCAAGGGAGTTTGTCATTAAAACTGACCATGAATCCTTGAAATACTTGAAAAGTCAAGGTAAGCTTAGTAGAAGGCATGCTAAGTGGGTTGAATTTATTGAAACTTTTCCTTATGTAATTTCTTACAAACAAGGGAAAGAGAATGTTGTTGCTGATGCACTTTCAAGGAGGTATGTCTTAGTTTCTACCCTCACTTCTAAATTGATGGGTTTTGATCAAATCAAGGAACTTTATGCTAATGATGTTGATTTTGGCAAAACTTTTGCAGATTGTAAGTTGGGTCCTCTTGATAGGTTTAACCTACAAGATGGGTTTCTCTTTAAGGAAAATAAGTTGTGTATCCCTAATTGCTCTTTACGTGAAGTATTTGTAAGGGAAGCACATTGTGGAGGGCTTATGGGACACTTTGGGGTCCCAAAGACATTAGACATACTTGCTGAAAATTTCTTTTGGCCTGGAATGAGAAAAGATGTTGAAAGAATGTGCACACAGTGTTTGGAATGTAAACAAGCTAAATCTAAAGTGTTACCACATGGTCTTTACACGCCATTACCTGTTCCTACTTCACCTTGGATTGATATATCTATGGATTTTGTGTTAGGTTTGCCTAGAACAAGGTATGGTAAGGATAGTATATTTGTTGTGGTAGATAGGTTCTCCAAGATGGCTCGTTTTATTCCTTGTTTAAAGACTAATGATGCCTCACATGTTGCTAATCTTTTTGTAAAAGAGATTGTGAAATTGCATGGTATACCTAGAACTATTGTTAGTGATAGGGATGCAAAGTTTTGAGTCACTTCTGGCGTGTATTTTGGGGGAAGTTAGGCACTAAATTGTTGTTTTCCACTTCTTGTCACCCACAAACTGATGGACAAACTGAAGTAGTTAATAGAACCTTAGGAAACATGTTGAGGGCTGTTTTGAAAGGTAAATTAACTTTATGGGAAGATCACTTACCTATGATTGAATTTGCTTACAATAGAACAATCCATTCTTCTACAGGTATGTCTCCTTTTGAAGTTGTTTATGGCTTTAATCCCTCTACTCCACTTGATTTATTACCATTACCTACTAATGATATTGCTAGTCTTGATGGTAGGACGAAGGCTGAGATGATGAAAAGAATTCATGAGCAAACAAGGCTTGCAATTGAGAAGAAAAATGAGCAAACCGCCTTGAGAAAGAATAAGGGTCGAAAACAAGTTATTTTTAAACCTGGAGATTTAGTTTGGGTTCACTTTAGAAAGGAGAGATTTCCTTCCAAAAGGAAGTCAAAGTTGCATCCTAGAGGAGATGGCCCCTTTCAAGTCCTTGAAAGGATTGGAAACAATGCTTACAAGTTGGACCTTCCTGGTGAGTTTCAAGTAAGTGCTACATTCAATGTTGCTGACTTATCTTTGTTTGACGTAGGATCGAATTCGGGGACGAATTCTTTTCAAGAAGAGGGGAATGATAGCATCACTGATAAGGATAGAGTTTTGGAAGCTCCAAGAAGGCCATTTACAAGATCTCAAGCTAAGGAATTGCAAACTAAGGTTGCTGGACTTCAATGGCAAATAAAGAAGCTTCTAACTATGGAGGAAGAGCTCATGCCCAAAGGAGAAGAGTTGTCTAAGTTTTACAACTATTTGGTTGCTCAAATTGAAGTCCAAGAGGAGGAAGATTTGGTTACACAAATCTGCCCATGGAGTCACCAAATGGGCTCAAAATGAGCTTAAGAGAGTCCAGAAAGAGGTGTTACATGAACAGCCCAATTGGAGTCCAAACAAATGGCCCAAAACAAGTTGTTTTAAGGCCCAAATCTGCCCCAAAGAGTCTTGGCCGCCCCTCACCTACCAAAGACTTTTCTTAGACATTAGCAACCACCTACCTCATTGTAATAATTGTGTTTTCCACTACCACCACCCCACCTAGTTTTTAATGTTATTTTTATGCCTTTGTACTACTATAAATAGTGTGTTCTTCTGCTTCATAAGGCAGATTATTATTTTGAGTGAGTATATCATATTTTGAGAGTTCTTTTGAACCTTTGTTACTTGTGCTTTGAGATTTATCTTTCAACCTTTACTAGTTCATAGTTCAAGGTAGTAAGATTACTTCTCTTTTGTGATATCTTTGATTCCTTTGTGGTATTCTTAGAAGGCGATTAATACTAGTATTAATTGTTGTCTCAAGTTACTCGTAAAGTGGTCAAGATCCGAATCTATTGTTTTGATTTGCTTTTAAGTAAAGGCGTTTGATTTCTTTCATAAATCAAGACGTTGTTACTTTGATCTTGTCAAGGCTATAGAACTTGCGTTCTTGAAAGTTCTCGGAATTCTTTCCTTGAATCTTTCCCATATCCTTTATTTTCGTCTCTTTAATTCTAGTTGTTCAATTCCTGTTGTTATTGCTTTCGCATTTACTTCTCAAATTCTTACTCTAGTTTGGATTCCCGACCTAGTTGTTATCAATTACTCACCTCAATATAGCGCGAAGACTACTCCACAATGCCATTGCCACGAGAATCAAGCTCCGCTCGCGTAGAATCTGATCAAATACAGTAAATATACATCAAATTAGACCAATGGAACGATACCCAGTCAAAACAATTCAATTTACACCGAAATTCACAAAGTTGCCAAAACTCGACTTTCGGTACGCTTGTCAAAAAATTACAAAAGTAACATATTCGGAATCCTCATCTCGATACGAGTCTAGGCATATAAAATTTACCAAAATCAGACTCCATTTGCCCAGTCAAATCAGTGTTTTTCTTCAATTTAGGCCTAGGGCTCAAATCCACCTTAAATCTTCCATTTACAGAAAATTAACCAAGGATTTCATGTTAAAATGATGTAATTAAGCCACAAAACTTACCTCCGACGAAACCCCGATGATTTCCCAGCAATCTCCCGTCAATACCTTCTCTTGCAACTCAAAAATGGAGGTTTTGGGTGTTAAACCCGCGACTGATCAGTTCTGGTTTTTAACTTCACTGCCAGCCTAATTTCTTCATCGCGTTCGTGACGCCTCTCACGCGAACGCGATGCCTTATTCCTCTTCTTCATCGCGAACGCGACACTCATTCAAGCGTCCGCGAAGGTCAACTTTCCAGCCTCCGGATTTTTTCCTTTACGCGAACGCGTAGTCTCTCACGCGAACGCGTGGGTTTGCCTATTCCTTCTTCGCGATTGCGGCCTTATTCCACGCAAACGCGATGCTCACAACCTTCCTCTTATGCGATCGCGTCCCCCAGCAACGTGAAAGTGATGACCATTTTCCCTTAGCCTACGCGAACGCGGGCCTAGCCCTCGCGAACGCGATGGCTTAATTTTTGCACAGTGGTCTGCAATTTACAGCAGACTTTTCCTTGTTTCCAAATGCCGGATGATGGTCCGGATTCACCCCGAGGCCCCCGAGACCCCAACGAAAACCACCAACATACTCCAAAACACGATACAAACTTATACCAAGCATAAAAATACCATCCTAAACATCTAAATCACCAATTACACACGGATTCAAGCCTAAGTTTCTTCAAAACTTCCGAATTTGTAATTCCATCAAAACCCGACCAAACGACGTTCGAATGACCTGAAATTTTGCGGACATATTCAAAATCACCTAAAGGAGCTACTGCAACTGTCGGAATTCCATTCCGACTCCCGGATCAAAATCTCACCTACCATTCGGATTTCGCCAAAATTCAACCTTAGCCAATTCAAGACTATTTCTACACCAGGCCTCCAAATTCAATTCCGATTGCTCCCCTAAGTCACAAATCACCTCCCGGAACTAACCGAATCATCAAAATCCGATTCCGAGTCCTCTAACCAAATAGTCAACTCCGGGTTGACTTTCCATATTCAAGTTTCCTTCAAAAATGCTATATGCCTCATTTTCAATCCAATTCACTCCTAACTCACCCGATAGACTCTAACACTGATATAAAAGCATAAAACATGTAATTATAACATAACGGGGTGGTAATTCCCGTGACGATGGGCCGGGTCGTCACATTCTCCCCAACTTAAACAAACGCTCGTCCTCGAGCGGACCAGAGTGGTACTAAAAGTAACCCAATAGCTGATTGACCTTACCAAGCATATATTCGGGGTGATCACACGTCACCGTATCTCACATAAATCTGAAAACGCCATATAGTTGAAATCTCACAGACCATCTAAACCATAAACCATATTGCACTTTCCAAAATCATATACCAAATGCTAATCCCATGCCTATACTCAGGATACACTAGAATCCACTGCAATAAGCCATACTCACCATTCCGGGTGAGATCATATGATGTATCAACAACCCAATCACTCGAGACGATAGTCTCTAATCACAACAATTTCCCACGATAACCAAATACCAACTGAAAAACCTTTTTCATTAGATAGAGTCTCATTCCAACACCTTCATATCATGCCCACGGCAACCGAACACGCGATATATCGAACCCATCTCTCAGGTCAACCATTCATGAATCCATTTCCCTTTTTAACTGATACCACAATAGATTTCGGAGCCGAACCTCGATATTACTTTTCTAACCAACTGAAATCACATATACTCACACTCATTATTGGCTCCAACGATTATTTCGATTATAACACACTGCACTGGTGATATGACACCTCAACACCGGCCTAAGCCACGACGAGCACAACACAGGCTCCAATAAGAAACGTCTGAACATACTCAAATCATGACAACTGACTCAAACAAAAGAGCTGTAATTCAATTCCTCCGTACCATCATAACATAGAACTGAGATCGCATCTCACATTATAGAAATAGAGTACCTGAATCCTCCTCGAGAGGTCATAACATCATGTGGCCTTGCCACAATTCATCTTTCTATCCAAACACCATTACTCATGAAGCACCTCAAGTTACCAAGCTCAAACGGTCAGCCACGCACATATTTAGGTCTGAACTCAAGCGATCAACCTCACCCACAGTGAAACAATTAACGTATGTGTAACGACCCGACTCGTTGTTACGGGAATTACCACCCTGTTACCTTGCATTTTACATATCTTATGCTTTTATATCAGTATTAGAGTATATCGGGTGAGTTAGGAGTGATTTGGGTTGAAAATGAAGCAAATAGTGTGTTTGAAGAAAGCTTGAATATGGGAAGTCAACCTAGAGTTGACTATTGAGTTAGAGTGCTCGGAACTGGATTCCGATGATTCGACTAGTTTCGAGGGATCATTTATGACTTAGGAAAGCAATCGGAATTGAATTCGGAGGTCCGGTGTAGTTTTAGGCTCGAATTGGCGAAGGTTGAATTTTGGCGAAAACCGGATGGTAGGTGATATTTTGATCCGGGGTCGGAATGGAATTCCGACAATTTCTGTAGCTTCGTTATGTGATTTTGGATAAGTCTGCAAATTTTCAGGTCATTCGGACATCGTTTGATCGGGTTTTGGATTAAATGTTAGTTTTGAAAGTTTTAAAGAAACTTAGGCTTGAATTCGTATGTGAATGGTGATTTTTCATGTTTAGGATGGTGTTTTTGTGATTGGAACAAGTCCGTATCATGTTTTGGAGTACGTTGGTGGTTTTCGTTTATGACGACCCGGCTCGTCGTCACGGGAATTACCACCCCGTTATGTCGAAATTTCATGTTTTATGCTTTTATATCAGTGTTAGAGTCTATCGGATGAGTTAGGAGTGAATTTGGATTGAAAATGAGGCATATAGCCTTTTTGAAGGAAACTTGAATTTGGAAAGTCAACCCGGAGTTGACTATTTGGTTAGAGGGCTCGAAATCGGATTCTGATGATTCGGTTAGTTCCGGGAGGTGATTTGTGACTTAGGGGAGCGATCGGAATTGAATTTGGAGGCCGGTGTAGAAATAGGCTTGAATTGGCTAAGGTTGAATTTTGGCGAAATCCGAACGGTAGGTGAGATTTTGATCCGGGGGTCGGAATGGAATTCTGACAGTTGCAGTACCTCCGTTAGGTGATTTTGGATGTGCCTGCAAAATTCCAGGTCATTCGGACGTCGTTTGATCGGGTTTTGATTGATTGTGTAATTCGGAATGTTTTAAGAAATTTAGGCTTGAATTCGATGTGAATTATGGGTTTTGATGTTGTTAGACGTGTTTTGAGGATTGGAGCAAGTTCGAATAAGGTATTAGGATGTGTTGGTGTGTTTGGATGAGGTCCTGGGGGCCTCGGGGTGTTTTCGGATGGCTAAACGGGAGAAAATGTGGAAAATTTGCAGGGAAGTGTTCTGGTTCTGTTGTTTTCGCTCCTGCGGAAATGGGGGCACAGGAGCGAGTCCGCAGAAGCGGACGAGGAGGCGCAGGAGCGCTTGTCTTCGCGGAAGCGGAAAAATAACCGCTGAGGCGGCGTCGCAGGAGCGAAGGGTAGACCGCAGAAGCGGTCAAGAGGCGAAATGGAGAAGTCTGCAGAAGCGGATAGTTGATCGCATAAGCGAGTCCGCAGGAGCAGACTCTTGTCCGCAGAAGCGGGAAAGACCGCAGGGGCGGAGGGGATTCCGTAGGAGCGGTCCCGCAGGAGCGGTCCTTGGATCGCAGGTGCGAAAATGGCCAAAAGGGCCTGGGTTCGCAGAAGCGATCAATAGGTCGCAGAAGCGGTTCCGCAGGGGCGGAAAATGGCCCGCAGAAGCGAAAATCGCAGTGAGTTAAGTGTATCAGAAGTTAGAAAATTTCAGAAACATTTCACACATTTGGGTCTCGGGTTTAGAGGCGATATGGGCGATTTTGAAGAGAAACTCAAGGGAAATCATCGGGTAATCAACTATGGACTTAAACTATGATTAGTATTGATAATATTATGCAATTATATCATGAAAATGGAGGAATTTGGGGTGATTCATGGAAGATTTAACCCTAGGCTTGAACTTTAGAAAATCAAGGTTTTGAATGGGCAAATGGAGTCCGAATTTGGTAAATCTTATACGCTTAGACTCGTATCGAGATGAGGGTTCCGAATATGTGACTTTCGTGATTTTTCGAGAAGCGTACCGAAAGTTGGGTTTTGACAACTTTGGGAATTTTGATGTAAATTGAGTTGTATTGATTGGGTGTCGTCCCATTGGCCTAATTTGTTGGATTTCTACTGTATTTGATCAGATTCTACACGTGCGGAGCTTGATTCTCGTGGCAAGGGCATCGCGGACTAGTCGTCGAGCTGTATTGAGGTGAGTAATGGATGTGGGTGATGACCAGCGGGTTCGAAACCCCGGTATACCACTTTGTGACGCTGTATGGCGGCGAGACACGTACTCTCATGTGAGTGCGGGGTCGATTGTGATTGGGGACTATGGCTTAGTCCGACTTGTTAGCACTGTGTTATGGCATTGGCTATTCTTGAGCCGTCGAACCTCCTTCTCGGATGGTTGCACACTATATTGTGATATTGGCTACTCTTGAGCCGTTGAACCCCCTTCTTGGGAGGTTGAGTATACTTGTGGGCCGTGAGCCAGTTATTGGATCCCGCGAGGATCGTTATCATTGTCTTATCATATTGACATGTTAGTTACTACCAGTCCGTAGCTATCTCTGTTATCATGCTATTTCCAATCTTTGGAACTTGATATTACTGTTTTCAACTGAAAATGATAAAAGATGTTTTCAAAACTACTTTCGAGCCTGCGAGGCTGTATTTGCATATTAGCTGACTGGTAGTGGATCGGGCTGCACGCCGCAGCAGTATATATGTTGGATCGGACTGCACGCCGCAGTGATATTGTGCTTGGGCTGTAGGAGCCCCTCCGGAGTCTGAACCCCCACAGTGAGCACGGGTACCCGAATTGGATCGGGCTACGCGCCGTAGCGGTCATATCATGCATTGCATTGCATTTTAGCTACATCTGCTAGCTGTTATACTATTTTGCTGGTACTTGTTGATACAGGTACAGTCGATATTGATTCTATGACAGGGTATTTGATTACAGCTTTACATAGTGCTTTATTGCGGATTTCTTATCTGCGCTGTCTTACCCTTGTTTATTACCACTGAGTCTGGCGATACTCATTTTACTCCCTGCACCTTGTGTGCAGATCCAGGTACCTCTCAGCAGTGATCCAGTAGCTGTGTGAGGCCACATCTGTGGGATATACAAGGTAGCTGCAGAGTCCGCAGGACCCGATATTCCTTCTTACTGTCTTTGACTCTGTATTGATGTTTATTTCCGTACTTGGTATCTTGTAAACTATTATACACTTTTGTTCATTAGAGGCTCATGACTCTTGACCCTTCGGTCTATGGGAGTTGTTATAATTTTGGGACTTGGTTGCCCGTTTTCAGTATATGTATCGCTGTTGCTTCGTGATTTGATAGGCTTAAATGGGCTAAAGAGAGCTTCTAGCTCCGTTATTGTTATTGATTGGTCAGGCTGGCTTAGCAATGTGCTGGGCGCCATCACGACCGGATTTGGGGTCGTGACAAGTTGGTATCAGAGCCTAGGTTTACTAGGCCTCATGAGTCTTGAGCCGGTTAGTAGAGTCTTGTGGATCGGTACGGGGATGCCTGTACTTATCCTCGGGAGGCTGCAAACCTTTAGGAAACACTACACTTTTCTTGAACTCTGTCGTGCGATCTTGTTGTTCTTAGAACTGAACTTCTATATTTTATTCTCTCGCAGATGGCGAGATCGCGAGCATCAGGA